>JAJHSJ010000011.1:36860262-36942760 GCA_021015155.1 Magnolia officinalis
GCAGTGCCCGAGTCTTGAAGTTAATTGTTGCAGAGCAGTATATCCTTCATCCTGCTTCATTTTTCAGCTTCAGGCACTTCAAGCACACCAAGCCTCATCTTCCTTTGTGTGTGTGTGTGTATAAAGCTCCACTTATAGCTCGATGTATAAACTTGTTTTTGGAATTATAAACAATGTAAAGCTAATGTAATCATGTCATTTTAGATCTTATCAATGAAAATGTCTCCTTTAGAAGATCTATTTCCATCTTTTTTCCACTATAGGATGAGCTACATTATTAGATGTCGACTAAAATTCCTCATTTAAGTCCGCACAAATGATATAGCTCGGACATAGCACGAATATAGCTTGGGTAGGGATCGTTTATAGATCTGATCCAGGTCAGACATTGGTCATGTAAATGAATTCTTTTATTCCGAAACAGATTGTGACATAACAGAGGTCATACCAACCAATTCAAGGGTAGTAGATTTTCAGATGTTCGGCATTCCACTGATGAGGGAGTAGCTGGCGGGTCAGATCTTCTAGTCAGTACATACCAGGTCGGATGGTGCTCCAAATCACGTAGGGCCCTTCCCAGTTCGGGCCTAAGGTCCCCGTTCCTGCTTCTTTGGTGTTATGGAATATCTTTTAGAGAACCAGATCCCTATCTCGAAATCTTCTGATATTGACCCAAGCATTATAAAACTGCGACACCTGTTGCTGATGGACAATGGTTCGAAGCCGAGCTTGCTCCCTTTGTTCTTCAAGAAGATCGAGACCGAGGGACGTAAGCTCGTTATTGACATGTTCGTCGAACGAGTTTGTCCGGGGCGTAGGTAGTCCGATCTCTACGGGAGTGACCGCCTCTGCGCCATACGCTAGGCAGAAAGGGGTTTCTCCGGTAGTTGTTCGTGCGGTAGTTCGGTAAGCCCATAGGACTTTTGGGAGTTCCTTGGACTAGGTGTCAGGCCTGTGTCCTAGTATCTCGTCGTTCCGTAGGATCCCACGGTCCTCCCGGTCGAATTCCGGCGACCCGCGACCTGTAATTAGTATTTGCGCACGACTTTAAGTCGCAGCCTGTAAACCTGAGCCGACTCAACCCGAGACCTATGCCATTGCGACTACATTGTCGTCGTGGTTCTAACACCGCGTCTCGTGCATCAATGCGACGCTTAGATCATAAGATATGGCCCGCGCATTATTATGGTCGTGGACCGCACGTTGCGGGACCCACCTATCCCAAATGACACCATTCCCTAGGCTATCATAAGTGTGATGTCATCACCCCATGCTTGCTAGGTGATGATGGCCTCTCTTCCCCATGTTCATACAACTCCATCATTACCTTACACCTCTTACAAAGCAATCATTTCACCTCTCTCTCTCTCTCTTATCTCTCTCCCTCCCTCTTTCTTCCTCATTTCCTAACGAGGGAAAGCTTGGACGTCCATGGTAGCCCCTCCATTTCTAACCCTCTTTTACCTTTAGTTCCCCATATCCAACCATCAAAAAGCCATCTCAACCATAGAAATCCCTTCCTTTGGAGCTTCAAGACCCTAAGGTGGAAGAAGAAGTTGAAGATCCAAGGTGGGTGCATGTTTAAGACTAGATTTCCCTTTTCCTTCATAAATCTTTGGTTTTTCTTGCATAGGAGCATGTAAGACCCACTAATCAATGGTGGAGATCTTACTTGATCCCCTGGATGTGGCTAATGGCCCATCCTTGTTGCATGCAGGATCCATGATAGGGTCATCCTCCATGGAATCCGTCATGATGTTTTATTTAAATCCATGCTATTGATGGGTCATCTAGACCCTTGATTTGTGGTGGGGATGTGTAAGACCCGTATCCTAAATCATACAGTTCCGTAGGTTCCCGCGATCCTCCCTGACGAATTCCGTCAAACTTCGACCCTTAACCGGCATTTGCATGCGACCCTGAGTCACACGCCGTCAACCCGAGTCGACTTAACCCAAGACTGGTACCCTAGCGATCACGCTGTCACCGCGGTTTCGATACCGCATCTCGCGTGCTGAGGTGATACCCAGGCCAGGAGATGTGGGCCCGCGTTCAGTTCGAAAAAACACCACGCATTTGCAAACCCACGAAAGATTTCAAATCATGTCCCATCAATCCCATCAATCACACCTCATGTCAAGTACACATCACCCCATCCCCAAGCAACCCCTAAAGTCAACACTCTCTTACACAAAGTATACCCATCACTCACCTTTTCACCCATCACACCCATCTCTCTCTCTCTCTCTCTCTCTCTCTCTCTCTCACACACACACACACCTCTCTCTCTCATTCTTCTAAGCAACCCCATGAGGGTCCATCGTCCAAGCTCCATGGGAGAAGCTTGGCATGACCCACTCCCTACCACCCAATCCAACCCTTAGATCATCATCTCAACTGTCGAAATTGTCCCCTTGGAGCTCTAGACCACATAGGCGGAAGGAGGAGGAGATCGAAGGTGGGTGAATCTTCATTGTTTGTGGGTGTTTTGTGGATTTAGGGCCCACATGCTGGGACTCATCTTTAGGTATGTATGGTATAGAAGGGCCCATAGTGGCGGGCCCCTCCTCTGTCCATTTCTCTCTTTCTTTCTCTCTCTTTTTGTGATGACCAGGTGGCCCACCTGATTTATGTGTTTCATCCAGCCGCCTAACTGGTACAGTGGAGCCCACCTGATGTGTATTTGCATCCACACCGTCCATTGTTGGACGGTGCCGTGAGGGACACCAAGCTGTATGGGTTTTATCCAGACCGTCCAGCCTCCTGGACGTGGTCATGGGCCACCATTGATGCACGTGTTTCATCCGTCCATCCATCTGGGTGGGACACACCCTACACGTGGGGCCTATCTTGATGTGGGGAAGCAGATGGGGCCGGTGTACCCACAACAGCTAAATAGCTGCTGTATCTACGTCATCAGGGATGGTGGGCCCCATCATGCTGCATGTATTATATTCCTACCATCCATGCAGACCCACCATGATTCATGTGACACCATGTGAGGTGGCCACGTGTGTGGACCCCACCACGATGCATTTGTTATTTCAACCGTCCATCCGAGACGCTGGACGCACAGGACTAGATGATATATATTATATATATATATTATATATATATATATATTATATATATATATATATATATATATATATTAGATATATTATATTAATATTTTAAATTACTGGACTGGTGGGCCACTCCCACGTGGGACCACCACCTAGCGCAGTGCTTCATCCAGTCGTCCTGTACATGGACGTGGACCCCACTCACTGCGCTGTGCAGCATCCACTCCGTCCATTTAAATTCCATATTATTTGGAGCCCTCACGTGTGGGGTATGTATCAACACCGTTCATCTGCGTGGGGCCCCTACATGATGTGCGTGTGATACCCTCACCGTCCAGCTGGACGGTGGGACCCACCAGATTTATATATTGTATTCACATCGTCCGTACATGGACGATGGCAGGTGCAGCACACCGTGATGATGGTGTAATCCTCTCCGTCCGTCCTTTCACCTGGACTGGTGGGCCACACGTGTGGACCCACCTTGGGATGGAAGCTAATTGGCTGGTGTACGCACTCCATTTATATAACTGCTGCATTGACGTCGTAGTTATGTGGATCTGATCATGTGGTACGTGTGAATCCACACCATCCATCCATTTGGTAGGAGGGGTCCACCATGATATGTGTTTCATTCACGCCGTCCATTAGAAGGTGGGACCCACCATGAGATATGTGTTTTGCCACACCGTCCAGACCCTGGACGGTGGGGCCCTCATCTGATGTATGTGTTATATCTCACCATTCATCTGTTGGGCTATTGGGCAGCTATTTTGCTGCTGTGAAGACGTCCGTGAGTTCCGTGGGTCCCGCCTTGATTGTATGTATTTTATATCAGTCGTCCATCTGACTGTCTATGTGGGGCACATTGTGATGTATCTGATATTCACGCCGTCCATCTATGTCCTGGACGGGTAGGTCCACTTTGATGAGGTGTTGTATATTCACACGTCCATCCATCTTTCCCCGTCCGCAGGTGGGACCCATCCTGATGTATTTATTTCATCCCTACTGGACGGTGCTGGACAAGGTTTGGATGGTGTTGATTTACATAGACAATGACTGTGCACAATGATACACATGTTGCAACCTACAACTATTGAAATGATATTACATGTAATCCAAGCTCTCATTTGTCGGGCCCACCTTGATGTATTTTGTGGCCCATTTGTCGGGCCTACTTTGATGCATTTTGTGGCTCATTTGTCGGGCCTACTTTGATGTACTTTGTGGCCCATCCATCAGGCCCACTTTGATGTATTTTGTGGTCCATTCGAGGTGCCCACCTTGATATACTTGTGACCCATCTATGAGGCCTACCTTGATATATTTATGGGGCTCGTTGGTGCGGCCCAATGATGCGGCCCACCGTGATGTGTATATTACCTAGGTCGTTCTTTGGTTGGACCGCTAGTAGGCCCAACTATGATATGTAAGCCCACTGCTGCATGTGTAAGGCCCACCTATAATGAATATTTGAGGCCCACCTGTTGTCTATTTGAGGCCCACTGGATATTTGGGCCCACCTTATGTTTGACTCTATGTGGACCACTGCTTGGGAGCAATGTTGGTTGAATGTCCACATTGATGGGCAATGATGGTTGGATGTCCACATCGTGACCTTCCCTTAGGCCTTGTTAGGCCCATTCTCATCATTCTCTTAGTGGGTTAACCCAAATAAGTGGGCCCCATTCACCATGGACAGATGGATCCGTGCTACCGAATTTGATATAACCACGGCCGAGGGCCGGTCTTTATATTAGGGTTGATTGGTTGTTCATCTATGGACCCCACGTTGTTTATGTGCTAGTTGTCGGTGTCGATTATCGATTCTGATTGTCGGTGCCGATTATCGATGTAGATTATTGGTGTCGATTGTCTTTACCGATCATTGGTGCCAATTGTCAAGGCCGATTCCGATTGTCGTGACCGATTTACCGATTGTCGATTAGCGATCGAGGCCGATTATCATGAACAATTGCCGATTCCAATTGACGTGACTGATTTACCGATTCTAATTATCGATCGATCCCGATTGTCGTGGCCGATTATCGATTCCAAATGACGTGACCGATTTACCGATTCTGATTATCGATCGATTCCGATTGTCATGAACGATTGTCGATTCTGATTGACGTGACCGATTTGCCAATTCTAATTATCGATCGATTCCGATTGTCGATTCCGATTGACGTGACCGATTTGCCGATTCTAATTATCGATCTATTCCGATTGTCGTGACCGATTGCCGATTCTAATTATCGATCGATCCCGATTGTCGTGGCCGATTGTCGATTACAATCGACATGACCGATTTACCGATTTCGATTATCGATCGATTCCGATTATCGTGGTCGATTGCCGATTAGCGGTCGATGCCGATTATCATGACCGATTGCCAATTCCGATTGACGTGACCGATTTGCCGATTCTGATTATCGATCAATCCCGATTGTCGTGGCCGATTGCCCATTCCGATTGACGTGACCGATTCGCCGATTCCGATTATCGATCAATTCCGATTGCCGAGGCCAAGTATCAAGACCGATTCTGATTTGTCGAGGCTGATTATATAGGCCGATTTCTATTGTCAAGGCCGAGTATCGAGGCCGATTGTGATTTGTCAAGGCCGATTGTATAGGCCGATTTCGATTGTTAAGGCCGATTCTGATTTGTCGAGGCCGATTGTATAGGCATATTCCTTCCGAGTGTCGATTTCGATTGTCGAGGCCGATTTCGATTGCCGAGGCCGATTGTCGAGACCTATGTGATGTGTATTCAGCCGTGTTTAAGGCCCCATGTGATGTATATAAGGCCTATGTGATGAGGCCCCTTGTGATGCAATTGAGGGCTGGGCGATGGAACCCATTGTGATGTATGTTAGGCCCATGTGAAAGGCCCATCGTGATGTGTATTAAGCTCTTGAGTGAGGCCCATGGTGTTGTATATCAGGCCCTTTGTGAGGCCATGGTCCATTATATGTTAGGCTCTATGTGGGCCACCCCTTGGGGGCAATGTTGGTTAAATGTCCACATTGTCGAGGTCGATTGTTGATGCCGGTTATTGATACCGATTATGAGTATGTGACAGCATAGCATCATGATACATGCCCATACGCATCATCTGCATGTTTGATATGAGATGTGGTTGACCGTTGCATATGTCATGGGGCAGGTTGTTCATGGGACTCCCTGATGGGCAAAGTTGCCCCACATGAGCGCACGATATGCGCAGGATCGATACATGATTGGACTGTGTGACTCATGCATCTCGCATTGTGTGATTATGATTACCGTACGCCCTAACGACATCAGGGCTGTAGCCTCCACATGTATATCGTGGATGGCCAGATGGGACATCAAAAATCTGTTCTACATAGGGTGCTATAAATATCCTTGGGTGAAAGTCCCAGAACCCTCTTGGTTCCAGAGGTTGCTCCAACATCTAAACCGAGTGGATGCATGAGCGCATGAGGGCCGTATACCGATAGGCCGCGTCTCCCACTGTGTCGTGGTCGGTTGGAAGGGGGTACGGCCTTACCTGCCCGAGAGGAGGGGGCAATGCTAGGCTGAGTCTGACCAGCTCGAGGAATGGGTCCGCTATCAACGAGTCGGACCCGATATTATCGGGCGGATAGTGAGATCTCTTCCACCCACCTGTTACGCGCGATGGGGCGGCAATCTGGTTTGAAGTGTAATAGACCCCGGTGATTCCCCAGAGAGTAACCATACTGATATGTGGACTTAGTGAGCAGGAATTGCATATTCATTCATTCATTCATACAGTATCCACTCGAGCTGGTGGTGCGTAACTATTTATTACGTGTACCTTCGCATGGCCAGGATTTCGGTTGGGCGCGCGACTAACCTAAGATCAGGAGTTTACCACATTAAGTCTGACTATCCAAATTTAGGCATGGGACTAGTTTGGATAGGAGTTTTTTATGGTGGACCCCGTAGCCTGCGAAACTACGTACTATCATCCCGACTTCACACTCCAGCATGGTCATTTCATTCGCAGCGCATATTACATTGCATCCACAGTACTTAGCATTTTGGTTTACTATGTTTATGTATTTATACGGCCTAGATACGACTGACGGTATCCGTGGACTCATTAGGATTTGCATATTGCACTACATCCTCGGCATCTGATATTTGGCTTGATGTCTCCGTATTGCATATCTGATCTTATTATATTTCTGCATCGCATAGCCTGGATAAGGTTGATGGTATTTATGGGCCTATCAGTATATTTTCACATTACTCTGATATCGCAGTATATTTCCGCTTACTCTAATTTCTCTGATATTGCTTACTTAACACCTATCTTGTGCACACACTTTCACCACCTACTAAGCTTTCTATAAGCTTATGCACGATAGATGCGTGCAGGTGGTGTTAGGTTGCAGCAGCGTTGAGCATGGAGCATGCAGAGGTCTTCTGGAGCTTTGATTTTGACATATGTATTTCCCTTTTAGCATTGTATTCAATTGATTATATTAGTGAATATGTGATGATGATGTTACCTTTATGATTTGGCTATACTTGTGGTTATGTTTTTTACGAGTTAAATGTACAAAAAAAAAAAAAAAATCCTCCTTGTAGGATCCCATGATCGTAACCTGGCGTATGGACGCTGGGAGCCGAGAATGGGGTACTACGGAGGCTGTCGACACCAGGTTCGGCAATCGAGATTCCTGTGAATCCGATTTTCGGGTTTGGGGCGTAACAGGATGGCATCCCCACCTTGATTTACTGATTTGAGAGCCCACCCAATCATGGGACCCATCTTGATAAATGTATGATGTATGTTGTAGATCCTAGAGGGGTCCATAGTGGCGGGGGGCCTCCATCACACGTCTCTCTCTCTCTCTCTCTCTCTCTCTCTCTCTCTCTCTCTCTCTCTCTCTCTCTCTCTCTCTCTCTCTCTCTCTCTCCTTTGCATGATGGCCCACCTAATGCATGTTGTTGTCCAAACATGGGACGCCCGCACATCTAGATTTTTGGGGTCACCTTGTTGCCCATTTTCGGGCCAATTTGGATGAGGGAAAACACAAGGATTAGCCTAATTTTCTGGATGGGTGGCCCACCCACATGGACCCCTTGCATGATGTATGTATTTTATCCATGTCGTCCACCCATGGGCCCCATCTTACTGACGTCCAATAGCTGGTTGGACGGTCCAGCACTGCTGGTACCGTCCAGTGCCCCTGGACGAAGGAGAAAACAAATATCAGCTTTATTCAAATCCGGTGGGCCACCTGTGTGGACCCACCTTGATGTATGGGTTTCATCCTCATCGTCCAGCCTACTAGACGGTGGGACCCACCTCAATGTATGTGTTTTATGCCACGCCGTCCGTCCGTTTGTTGGATGTGGGACCCACCCTACACGTGCTGCACATGTGGGGGTGGGGCCCACCTTGAGATATGTGTTGTATCTGCACCGTCCAGCCTGTTGGACGGTGGGACCAACAATGATGTGTGTTGTGTAATCCACACCGTCTGGCCATGGATGGTGGGCCCCCCTGCTGTATGATCTGGGCTACCTGAACTGTTCACGCCCACCTTGATGGGTGTGTTCTAAGCACACTGTCCATCTATTTTTCTGGACCATAGGGCTGACCTGTGAGACCCACCTTGATGTATTTCCTACACATGTTGATCATCCATTTTTACCAAATCATGGGCTGCCCCTTAAGGCCCACTATGATATATATGAGGCCCATATGATAAGGCCCAATGTGATGTATATAAGGCCCATATATGAGGTCCAATGTGATGTATATGTAACGTCTCGGAAAAATTTCGTACAAAGACCCAAGTACCACCTCAGGCAGAAATCACTCAGGACCAAATCCTTTAGAAATTAGACGAGTTTAACTAAGTGCTAAACTGGATTAGCTGTGAAATTTGCTTGAATCACTTTAAATACGATCTGCAAGACCCAAAACTTGTAGAATCATTTATGCTAGGTTACCTTAAAATCTAGGATAAGCTCATTACCCAGTTGCTCTCGGGAGCACATTGAAACTTCGTATCATATCTGGACCGCACGTCGAAAGTCCGATTGCTACGATATTATATACTTAGGACCGCCTTGCTGGGCTTGACAACCATCTCGAAAATCAACTCCAAATAGTGTCCCGGGGCTATTCATTTGAGCCTAGAGCGAAGAGTGTGAGCAAATGTGGTTTTCATTAGAAATGAAATCTCATTTAAGTAATCTGAGACTTGTTACTTGCGGGCCGAATATAAGCAATCAGACTGTCAGAATCTGACCCAAATATACCCTCGGATCAGGAGAAATTTCGTACACAGGTCAGTGTACTTGTGGCTCTGATCGAGTTTTGGTGACCGTTGAACTGAAACTGGTCCGCCACGTGTGATTTGGAAACTTGACTGGAATGAAAACTTAAATCGACCTAGATCCGTCATAAGTGAGCTTAAGTCCGACCTTTGGATCAAGGGGGGGCTCCGGAAATGCTCCGTTGAGTCGAAATAAACTGGTTTTGGTTATAACCTAAGTATACCTTGGCCCTGGGCCCATTTACATCAGTTTTAGGCCTATATAAGGACCTTAAACCCTCTCTCATTCACTCCATATGAATTTGATAAAACCCTAGGAGGGAGAAGAGAATAAAGAGAGAGAAAGTGTGAGAGAAGGGAGAGGAGATTCTTGATGCTCTATTGTAACACCCTGAAAATCGGGGGTCGAGCATAAACTCAACTCCCGAGTTCCAACGCATCACTTATGCAACAAAATGAATGATGATTGAATGTTGTCTGTATTAGTGCATTGAACATGAGTGAGATTAAGCCAAAACAGCATATCATACTCCAGAGACAGTTAAATTGCAAGCGGAAGACTGTGATAGATATATAAAATATAAATTAAAAAAAACTATGGTAAGTCTCCAGAGTGTCATAAGGTTACCAGGTTAAAGAATTTCAAGTACAATTCAAATGATACCAAATGTGTAGTGTCATCTAGTCAACATCCCTATAACTCCGTCGATCAAGGCACGGCTCACATGAATCCGCCCAAAAACCGCATATACGAGAAAGCATCCTCGTCGTCACAAAAGCCCGGCTCCGCCTCAGGAGTAGCGTCGCCATCTGCAATCAAACAAAGTCTGGTGGGTGTTCGGAACACCGTTCCGTAACGTGAGAGTGAGTGATCAACTCAGTGGAACAATAAAGCATAGGTTAACATGTTATCAATTCAGTCAAGCAGTAATGATAAAGCAGTACAATCAAACAATTCTAACTACTCTTATTTAATGCAAGTATGAAATGACATGATGTATGCCCTTGCCAAACCACCCTCATCCGACACCAGCTTACGTTCGCGAATGCGTTCATCCCTCAGTGCTCCACATCTACCAGGCACATGCAGTGCGATGATGAGCATGATTACCGAGTAGTTATTAGTCCATTTCAAACAGCAATATTGGGAAACTAAGGTACCTCCCTTGTATCATTTCCAAACATGATCCATTCTAGGGTCGTCAATCCTAGTAATCTCATACGATGGTGTGTTTCTAGGTCGCTGCAAAGGCTGTCAGGGCTGTTACGCACAAAGGTTACACCACTCCCCCATCACCTTTTTAACGGTTCATCACTATACAGATACAGGCCTAGTTCATACTCTATACACTGCGGCAACACTCGTCGCCTCACCGCAAATTCAGAGTATGCTCGAGGTCACTACAAAGGGGTGTCAGGGCTGTTATGCACAAAGGTTACAACGCTCCCCCATCACCATATCAATGTAGGCCGACAGCACGAATATAGTGTCCCATACCACCATAATCGGCTCACAAGTCTGGTTGCTCACTGGTCACTACGGGGAGGCACATGGCCCCAGCGTAGGCCGACAGCTAGACCACGATGTCCCATACCACCATGCCCGGCTCATGAGTCTTAGCGGATCGAGGTACCATGGTTAAAAGGGATTTCACTGGTAAGTTTGGTACCCTAGGTTCAAGCAGAGGCGTCCAAACATGGTGAACATACATAAGACAGATCGGGTTACTTGACGAGCTCGGATAGCTCGAGCGCACAACAAGTTGGACGACATGAAGTGCATAGCACTTCGCGTGGCCAACCACTATCGCCAACTGAAGTACGACTCGGGTTTGTCGAACACATCTCACGTGGTAAATGAATCTCAGCCACGAATTTAATCCCATTACCGATTGCCTGAACTATAATCATAGCCCCAATCACATTCAATTGCAGATAGTTAAAGCAGTAATGAATCAAGATTCAAATCATACAACCAAAGTCTGATATTATTCATTTAGGGCTGTCAGGGCTGTTGCACGCACTCGTTGCTCCACTCCCCCATCACCCAAGACGGATCATACAACGTAAACATGAATTTAAATATATGCATTACATAGATAAAATTATACAATCAATTGAGCATGTTATGAAGTACAACATAAGCATGAGTTTGTACATATTCAATTCCTAATCACACATATATTTAAAGAAATCATACACATAGTTAAAGAAGTTAAGAATCATATCTCAACACCCTTAAACATTACAATTTACTAACTACGACTCATTCAGACATTTCAACAAACACTTTAAAATACATACATCAACATACATGACATATGTTGATCACATAGGCATTAGACCAAATCCTTTCACTAGGGAGTTGCCCCAATCATAACACGAGTACACCCACGACGGATAGTCATGGAAAGTAGGAATCCAAGTTCTATATTCATTTGAACATTTTCACAAACACTTGGGCTACACATTTCAACATATATAGCGTATAGTGGCCGTGGCGTGATTCAGGGCAAATCCTTTCGTCAAAGGGGTATCGCCAATACAACAATCATATATCCATAACAATTAGTCATGGCGAGCACGAATGAGAATTCTATACTCATTCAGTCATTTTCACAAACACTTAGAATACACTATTTTAACAAACATAGTGTATATTAGCAAAAACATGTATTAGGGCGAACCCTTTCGCCAAACAAGTATTTTATCCATATATAATATATTAATACAGCAAATAATCATGGCAAACACATTTCCAAAATTTATACGTATACGGTACTTTCTACAGATACCTAGAGTATGTAAAATTCCATATTCTTCATCTTTAATCGAAACGGAAAACAGACAGCACTTTGTACATGTGCAATTGCATGCAGATCATGAATCTATCATTATCTGACATTCAAAGCGTTGAAAACCATAACCTATACACCTAAAGTCCGCACCTTTTATCGTAGAATCGTAATGAATCCAATAGGTTTGCTAAGCTTCCATATACGGCAGTTTGGTAACCTATAGAATGAAATAGGTTAGCTATTTACAACTATCAAAACCCCAAATCAGATTAGGGTTAGGGTTTCTTACCTAGAAACGGAGCTGGAATCGCCGGGAAAGCGATTAGAACGGAGTGGTTGAGCATGGATAGCAGCAGGGAAGAGTGGCAGGGGGATTCTCCCACTGCTCTCACACTTTCTCTCTCTTTTCTCTCTTTTCTCTCTAGGGTTTCTCTCAAATTCGTATGGCTACAATGAGAGAGGGTTTAAGGTACTTATATAGCCTAAAAACTCATCGAAATAGACTCCAGGTCAAAGTATACTTAGGTTATAACCAAAGTGGGTCAGTTTCAGCACAACGGAGCACTTCTGGCGGGCTCCCTTGAGCCAAAGGTCAGACTTAAGCTCACAGACACTGGATTTAAGTTTAGTTAAGTTTTCATTTCGGTCAGGATTCCAGATCGTAAATAGCGGACCAGTTTCAGTTCAACGGTCAGCGGATCTCGATCGGAGATTCTGAGTACATGGATATGTGTATGAAATTTCTCCTGACCCGAAGGTGTAATTTGGTCTGATTCTGACAGTCTGGTTGCTTAATACTAATCCGCAAGCGAGACGTGTCAGATTACTATTTGAGATATTTATTTGTAAAGAAATTCAAGTGTTTTCACACTCCTCGCTCCGGACTCAAGCGAATTACACTGGGACACTGTCTGGATTCGATTTCCGAGATGGTTGTCAAGCCCAGCGAGGCGGTCCTAAGTCCTTAACTTCGTATTATTTGGACTCCCGATGTGCGGTCCAGACCTGATACGGAGTTTCAATGTGCTCCCAAGAGCAGCCGGGTAATGAGTTTGATCCTAGACTTTAGGGTAACCTAGCGTCAATGATTCTACAAGTTTTGGGTCTTGCAGATCGTATTTAAAGTGATTGGTGATAATTTCACAGGGACTCTAGTTTAACATTGGCTAATTCTTGCCTAATTTCTAAAGGATTTAGTCCTGGGTGATTTCGGTCTGAGGTGGTACTTAGTCCTTTGTACCAATGTTTAGTTTAAGTATTGTTCTTCATTACCTAAACTTTAAGATAGTGTCTAGAGTGAAAGTACTTAGAAAATTTTAAGGAACAAGGTGGTGAAGGGTGGGATTTGTGAAGGAAATGGGTTCACAAGCGATTTTAGCCTTTGGGACTGAATTTTGACAAGTTGATAAGGTGTTAGGATTGACCCATTGCCTAAGGTCGTCTAATCCCAGGTCGGCAAAAAATTCGGGATGTTACAATCTACCCCCCTTAAAACAAAAAAATTTCCCCGAAATTGCCTAAGGGTAATAAGGAAAGATTTAATTATTTCTTTGCCTAAGTTTTATTGATTTCAAGTTCCTACGCGTGGTAGGGTATATACTAGCCTGGTTCATTTTAGTCGACCCCCCTTAAAACTTATTTCTTTATCTATTTCTCATACCCTGATGGTTTTCTACAATTTATTTCTTTACCTAGTTGGAGTCTTGACGACAATTCCAACAATTTAGAGTAAGATAGCTGTTTTCATTGTTTGACCAACATGGAGAGACGGTTATAGTGTGCTTGATCTCGATACATCGATCATCTACCAGACCAGGGTAGAAGGCTCATCGTATCCCTTCCCAGTCCTGGTAGATCCTGGTCTTCTGCTCTGTCAAGCAGTGAGTCCGTTGGTAGTCACCCAGGATTGAGAATTGGGTCAAGCCGCGAATGCTTCGCAATTGTATATTTCAGTAACTCCGTAGTCCGATCACTCTTGAAACATAGGGATTGTCCATCATTGAAAGGCTCAAATTGTCTATGTCTAAGGTTGCCCTTTAGGTCTTAGTCTAAGAGAGTCCTCTTTATTATCTATGTCCAAGGAAATGGTGAATCAAATCTTACTAGATTATCCTAAAACGTTTCTCATAGTAGAACTTGCTAGGGCTTCTATAATGTGCGTATTTAATGAGCACAGTTTCGATCCTGGGCCAGTGGGTAGGGTCCACCACGCTTTCGCTGCGCCACCCAGATCAAAGAGGTGTATTGATTTGACCTAGCTACATCTATCGGTCTCTGGCATTCTCTAATGTAACCGGTAGTCTAGTCTTAATTTAGGAGTAGTGGAAATCCATAGGTGTAGTCCAAAGTCTATGCTTGTACGCTAGATGATTTCACATCATTTCTAATACAGGGAGGGTTTTATCACTTAGGGTCAAAGTTGTCTAATTGGAACTGAGTTGTCTGTACTTGACGCTCGAGCATTTCACATATGCTCATTCCAACTAAGAGGGTCCTAAGGTTCACATTATAAATTTGTTAGATTCCTTACACGGTCATGTCTGTCGAAATCTAGGAGCACCGCTCTAAGTCCAAAACTCCAAGGGCCTATTTGGCCAGCGATCTTAAGTTGTACTAAATAGAACTGCATTGTTAATCCTACTTCGGGATTGGGAATGACAGGTTTGGTAGGAGGGTGGGTGGGGATTAAAATTAATGGTATAGGCTTTGGAAAATGAGCCTTGTGTTGGAAAGCGTAAGATGTAACATAGCAATACACAAGCCCGAATAGGGCCATGGAAAGTGACGAAAAGTGATGAGAAGAGAGAGATAGGGCTGAAGCTGCTGACTCTTCATGAGTTTGGGTATCAACAGGGTTTGTAGAGGCCCCACTGACAGGGAATAAAGAAGGAAAATGAGAAGATGGAGTGGGGTAGGGGGTGTGCACGAATTTGGGACGAAATGGAAGGTGTAGGGGCTGAAACGAGAGAGGAATGAAGAGGAAGGGAGGTAGGGATGGCTGTGCACGATGGAAAAGAATGGGTTGTGGTCGAAAATCGCAGATTGGGCGATTGGAAGGGAGTTTTGAGAGAGAGGACAGCAAGTTGAAGGAGAAAAGGGAGCTTGGAGGGGTGGTTTGTGAAGGAAGTACTCGATTGGGGTGGTGAAAATGGACAGGAGGCATATCAGTGGGTTTATTAAACCCCCAAAGAGGATCGGCCCGAGCCGCGGGCCCGGCCCAGCCCAAAATCCGGCGAGGGCCTCGCCGACAAACTTCCCAGATTTTGAGGGGGGCCCCATGGACGAGACTCTCCTATCCCCTAGGCCTCAAAAAACCCTGGGTCCCACCCTGGATCCCTCTGGAAGTGCTCCGTTTGGCCCCCCGACTCCATTTCACCCAATTTCGGGTAGTTTCGAGGCAAATCGGACATATCTTGCAATCCGGAATGAGTTATCTGACGTAAAATATATGAATTTGAGGTAGAACGAGCTAATGAAGCCAACTAACCTAGATATGCTGGGTTATGCAGCCCAGAATTGCGAAAAAAACCCTCCGATTGACGGTCGTTTCCCTGTTTCAATTTCATTTTACTAAAAATAGTAGTTCTAGTTTGATTACTTTTCATCTGTTGGGCTTTAGGAGTTACGCCCATTGTAAAAAGAGCTTAGAATAATTAGGAGAACGGTTTGGTGAAGCCAAATAGGACACTTACTATTTTTGGCCGAAAACCTTGCGCACTAGTAGACATCACGACCTTATAGTAAGTCGCGAATTCTAGGAGTCTTAGTTGTAGTTCAGATTTTGATTTCTTTCCCATTAATCGGTATCCCTATTTAAAGGGTTGTGAACTCGTTGTTAGTCATTCATTAATCAATTTAGAATTTATTAGAATTTATTTCTATTTTCTACTTTCTTTCCTCGTGGATTCGAGAAGTCTCTGTGAGGAGTCCAGAGAAGCTCCGAGGATTCGGAGTAATTATCATCATCACACTTATCCCGTATTCTACCAATTTTCAACGGTGGGGGTGAGGTGGATTGTAATCTAGAATCATCAATAGACGGCCTAGGAATGTTTTAAGGTCGACCCGTGCGACCATGGTTGAATACAGACTCGATTTCGGCGTTCGTTTTCAGTGAACTTCGCCAATTGGCGAAATCGGGATACCTATAACTGTTCCTAAGTTCTGTTGCTCCCTCCTAAGTCAGAGTACGTCAGAGTGCGTCGTGTGACCATAACCCAGGTCCGGTTTAATCCAAATCATGCTCTAATACCAACTGTAACACCCTGAAAATCGGGGGTCGAGCATAAACTCAACTCCCGAGTTCCAACGCATCACTTACGCAACAAAATGAATGATGATTGAATGTTGTCTATATTAGTGCATTGAACATGAGGGGGATTAAGCCAAAACAGCATATCATACTCCAGAGACAGTTAAATTGCAAGCAGAAGACTGTGATAGATATATAAAATAAAATAAAATAAAATAACTATGGTAAGTCTCCAGAGTGTGATTTACCAGGTTAAAGAATTTCAAGTACAATTCAAATGATACCAAATGTGTAGTGTCATCTAGTCAACATCCCTGTAACTCCGTCGATCAAGGCACGGCTCACATGAAGCTGCCCGAAAACCGCATATACGAGAAAGCATCCTCGTCGTCACAAAAGTCCAGCTCCGCCCCAGGAGTAGCGTCGCCATCTGCAATCAGACAAAGTCTGGTGGGTGTTCGGAACACCGTCCCGTAACATGGGAGTGAGTGATCAACTCAGTGGAACAATAAAGCATAGGTTAACATGTTATCAATTCAGTCAAGCAGTAATGATAAAGCATACAATCAAATAATTCTAACTACTCTTATTTAATGCAAGTATGAAATGACATGATGTATGCCCTTGCCAAACCACCCTCATGCGACACCATCTTACGTTCGCGAATGCGTTCATCCCTCAGTGCTCCACATCTACCAAGCACATGTAGTGCGATGATGAGCATGATTACCGAGTAGTTATTAGTCCATTTCAAACAGCAGTATTGGGAAACTAAGGTACCTCCCTTGTATCATTCCCAAACATGATCCATTCTAAGGTCATCAATCCTAGTAATCTCATACGATGGTGTGTTTCTAGGTCGCTGCAAAGGCTGTCAGGGCTGTTACGCACAAAGGTTACACCACTCCCCCATCACCTTTTTAACGGTTCATCACTATACAGATACAAGCCTAGTTCATACTCTATACACTGCGGCAACACTCGTCGCCTCACCGCAAATTCAGAGTATGCTCGAGGTCACTACAAAGGGGTGTCAGCGCTGTTACGCACAAAGGTTACACCGTTCTCCCATCACCTTATCAATGTAGGCCGACAGCACGAATATAGTGTCCCATACCACCATAATCGGCTCACGAGTTTGGTTGCTCATTGGTCACTACGGGGAGGCACATGGCCCCAGCGTAGGCCGACAGCTCGACCACGATGTCCCATACCACCATGCCCGGCTCATGAGTCTTAGCGGATCGAGGTACCATGGTTAAAAGGGATTTCACTGGTAAGTTTGGTACCTTAGGTTCAAGCAGAGGCGTCCAAACATGGTGAACATACATAAGACAGATCGGGTTACTTGACGAGGTCGGCTAGCTCGAGCGCACAACAAGTTGGACGACATGAAGTGCATAAGCACTTCGCGTGGCCAACCACTATCGCCAACCGAAGTACGACTCGGGTTCGTCGAACACATCTCACGTGGCAAATGAATCTCAGCCACGAATTTAATCCCGTTACCGATTGCCTGGACTATAATCATAGCCCCAATCACATTCAATTGCAGATAGTTAAAGCAGTAATGAATCAAGATTCAAATCATACAACCAAAGTCTGATATTATCCATTTAGGGCTGCCAGGGCTGTTGCACGCACTCGTTGCTCCACTCCCCCATCACCCAAGACGGATCATACAACGTAAACATGAATTTAAATATATGCATTACATAGATAAAATCATACAATCAATTGAGCATGTTATGAAGTACAACATAAGCATGAGTTTGTACATATTCAATTCCTAATCACACAGATATCTAAAGAAATCATACACAGTTAAAGAAGTTGAGAATCATATCTCAACACCCTTAAACATTACAATTTACTAACTACTACTCATTCAGACATTTCAACAAACACTTTAAAATAGATACATCAACATACATTACATATGTTGATCACATAGGCATTAGGCCAAATCCTTTCACTAGGGAGTTGCCCCAATCATAACACGCGTACACCCACGATGGATAGTCATGGAAAGTAGGAATCCAAGTTCTATATTCATTTGAACATTTTCACAAACACTTGGGCTACACATTTCAACATATATAGCGTATAGTGGCCGTGGCGTGATTCACGGCAAATCATTTCGTCAAAGGGGTATCGCCAATACAACAATCATATAACCATGACAATTAGTCATGGCGAGCACGAATGAGAATTCTATACTCATTCAGTCATTTTCACAAACACTTAGAATACACTATTTTAACAAACATAGTGTATATTAGCAAAAACATGTATTAGGGCGAACCCTTTCGCCAAACAAGTATTTTATCCATATGTAATATATTAATATAGCAAATAATCATGGCAAATACATTTCCAAAATTTATACGTATACGGTACTTTCTACAGATACCTAGAGTATCTATAATTCCATATTCTTCATCTTTAATCGAAACGGAAAACAGATAGCACTTTGTACATGTGCGATTGCATGCATATCATGAATCTATCATTATCTGACATTGAAAGTGTTGAAAACCATAACCTATATACCTAAAGTCCGCACCTTTTATCGTAGAATCGTAACGAATCCAATAGGTTTGCTAAGCTTCCATATACGGCAGTTTGGTAACCTATAGAACGAAATAGGTTAGCTATTTCATAACCTACAACTATCAAAACCCAAAATCAGATTGGGGTTAGGGTTTCTTACCTAGAAATGGAGCTGAAATCGCCGGGAAAGCGATTAGAACGGAGTGGTTGAGCATGGATAGCAGCAGGGAAGAGTGGCAGGGAGATTCTCCCATTGTTCTCACACTTTCTCTCTCTTTCCTCTCTTCTCTCTCTAGGGTTTCTCTCAAATTCGTATGGCTACAATGAGAGAGGGTTTAAGGTACTTATATAGCCTAAAAACTCATCGAAATAGACTCTAGGTCAAAGTATACTTAGGTTATAACCAAAGTGGGTCAGTTTCAGCACAACGGAGCACTTCTGGCGGGCTCCCTTGAGCCAAAGGTCAGACTTAAGCTCACAAACACCGGATTTAAGTTTAGTTAAGTTTTCATTTCGGTCGGGATTCCAGATCGTAAATAGCGGACCAGTTTCAGTTCAACGGTCAGCGGATCTCGATCGGAGATTCCGAGTACATGGATATGTGTATGAAATTTCTCCTGACCCGAAGGTGTAATTTGGTCTGATTCTGACAGTCTGGTTGCTTAATACTAATCCACAAGCGAGACGTGTCAGATTACTATTTGAGATATTTATTTGTAAAGAAATTCAAGTGTTTTCACACTCCTCGCTCCGGACTCAAGCGAATTACACTGGGACACTGTCTGGATTCGATTTTCGAGATGGTTGTCAAGCCCAGCGAGGCAATCCTAAGTCCTTAACTTCGTATTATTTGGACTCCCGATGTGCGGTCCAGACCTGATACGGAGTTTCAATGTGCTCCCAAGAGCAGCCGGGTAATGAGTTTGATCCTAGACTTTAGGGTAACCTAGCGTCAATGATTCTACAAGTTTTGGGTATTGCAGATCGTATTTAAAGTGATTGGTGATAATTTCACAGAGACTCTAGTTTAACACTGGCTAATTCTCGCCTAGTTTCTAAAGGATTTAGTCCTGGGTGATTTCGGTCTGAGGTAGTACTTAGTCCTTTGTACCAATATTTAGTTTAAGTATTGTTCTTCATTACCTAAACTTTAAGATAGTGTCTAGGGTGAAAGTACTTAGAAAAATTTAAAGAACAAGGTGGTGAAGGGTGGGATTTGTGAAGGAAATGGGTTCACAAGCGATTTTAGCCTTTACGACTGAGTTTTGACAAGTTAAAAAGGTGTAAGGATTGACCCATTGCCTAAGGACGTCTAATCCCAGGTTGGCAAAAATCCGGGATGTTACATCTATCCTACTATTCTACGTGTCGAACCATCACTACCGTATCGCTTTTCCGGCGATTCTGATTTCATTTTCGGGTAAGAAAACCTAACCCTAATCTGTTTTAGGGTTTCAGCTGTTGCAATTAGTGAAATATCTAATCTATTTCATGTAATAAGTTGCCGTTGTGCCTTAGACGAAGCGTGGGTGAACGAACTGACTCCGTTACGCGTTTATCGGCGTAAGGTGCGGACTATAGACGTATAGGTTATGGTTTTCAAAGCTTTCAATGTCAGATAATGATAGATTCATGATCTGGATGTTATTTCGCATGCAAATTGCGATGTTCGTTTCGCGATTCAGTTACGTATGCAAATTATGGCATTTAGTGTATTCTGTATATTTATAGAAAATACCGTATACGTATAAAATATGAAAGTGTGTTTGCCATGATTAATTACTCTGTGTATATGCTATATATGTGTATAATACTTACTCGGCGAAAGGATTCGTCCTAATACATGTTTTTGCTAATATGTGTTATGTATGTTAATAAGTGTATTCTAAGTGTTTGTGAAAATGCTTGTAAGAGTAAGTATTTAAATGATAGTGCTTAGGGTAGGTGTTGAGATAGGATTCTCAACTATCTTAGAGATGTGTATGATTTCCTCCATGCGAGTTGTTTAATTTAATCGCTTACTTATGAAATGTATGTGTTCGTATTCCTTGTTTATATTGTGCTTTATAACATGCTTGCTAACATGTTTGAATTACTTTGTTAATTCTGCTTTGACTACTCCACATATTTTTCTGGTTAAGGATTGAATGTGATTGGGGCTATGTTATGTCCAGGCAATCGGTAACAGGCTTGAAATCGTGGCTGAGATTCATTCGCCACGTAGGACGTGTTTGACAAACCCGAGTCATGTATTGGTCGTCGGCAGTGGTTATGCCGCACGAAGTGCTTATGCACTTCATGTCGATCGATGCAATGTGCGCTCGTATTTGTCAAGCCGTCAAGTAACCCAATGTGTCATTGTATGTTCACCATGTATGGATGCTACTGCTTGAACCTAAGGTACCAAACTCACCAGTGAAATCCCGTTTAACCTTGGTACTTCGATCCGCTAAGACTCATGAGCCGGACATGGTGGTATGGGACACCGTGGTCGAGCTGTTGGCCTACGCTGGGGCGACGAGCCTCCCTGTAGTGACCAGTGAGCAACCAGAGCTCATGAGTCGAATACAGTGGTATGGGACACTGTATTCGAGCTGTCGGCCTACACTGATTGGTGACGAGCCCTTTGTAGTAACCTCGAGCATACTCTGAGTTTGCGTAGAGGCGACGAGCCTTTCCGTAGCATCTAGAGTATAAACTAGGCCTGTAATGATTTGACGAGGAGCCCATTGTAGCGACCTAGAACCACAACATCGTATGAGATTTACTAGAACTGACGACCCTAGAATAGATCATTGTTTGGGAAATGAAATAAGGGAGGTACTTTAGTTTCCCAATCCTGCTATATGAAAAGGACTAATAAGAACTTGGTAATCATATGCATGCACTGCATTACGCGTGCGTTTAGGCGTAGCAGGTCAAGCACTGAGGCAGTGTTGTCATGCGCGAATGTGAGATGAAGTCGCTGAGGGAGCGTAGGCGAGGGCATGCATCATACATTCATACCATTCTTGCATTAACAAGAGTACTTAGGAATGTGCGATTTACTGGTTTATCATTACTGCTTGACTAAATTGATAACATGCTAACCTATGATTTATTGTTCCACTGAGTTGATCACTCACTCCCACGTTACGGGATGGTGTTTTAAACACCAACCAAACTCTGTCTTGATTTCAGATGATGGTGTGACTCCTGGGGCGGAGCCTGACTATTACGAAGCTCAGGACGAGTTTTCCATATGCAGTTCTCCGATGGCTTCGCTTAGGCTATCCGCATTGGCGGGCCTACAAGGATCATCAGTGTAGTTGTACTGTTTGACATTTTGATTTTTGAGAATGTTACATGTATATAGTGACTCAGTGATATATTCATACACTGAAGACCGATTGTGATCTTTTGACTTCTATACATGTATTTATGTCTTTCAGTCTTCCTCTTGCATTTTACAACTTGATCTAGAGTATGAATTACTGTTTTGGTATAATCCCACTCATGATTAATGCACTAACACAAACAACATTTAATCATAAGCATATATGTTGCATAAGTGATGTTTTGGAACTCGGGAGTTGAGTTGCTACTCGGCCCCCGATTTTCAAGGCATTACAAGTTGGTATCAGAGCATGATTTAGATTAAACCGGACCTGGGTTATGGTCACACAACGTACGTTGACGCAAATGCAACTTAGGTGGGTGCGAGAACATGTAGAAACAGTCATAGGAGTCCCGATTTCGCCAATTGGCGAAGTTCATCGAAAACAATTGCCGAGATCAACTCCGTACACCCCCGTGATCACATGAGGCAACCCCGGATCACTCCTAGACCGTCCAACGATGGGTCTAGACCACAAATTACCCCATCTCAACCTTCAAAAATCCCTATGTACACCCATACATCAGCAACATACCAGAAGGGCCCCGAAACAACTCGAATCGGAGTCGGGGGGGCCAAACGATCAATTCGGTGGGACCCAGGGTGGGCCCCACACATTTTTGGACCAAGGGGGGCAGGAGGACCTCGCCGAGGGGTCGAGCCCTCGCCAGAACCTCCAGGGATCGGCGAGGCCTCGCCGATTACCGGGACCGGCTGGGCGGGCTGACCGGGCCAATCTGTAACGCCCTGAAAATCGGGGGTCGAGCATAAACTCAACTCCCGAGTTCCAGAACATCACTTATGCAACAAAATGAATGATGATTGAATGTTAACTATATTCGTGCATTGATCATGAGTGAGATTAAGCTAAAACAGCATATCATACTCCAGAGATAGTTAAATTTGCAAGCGGAAGACTGTGATAGATAGATAAAATATATAAACTATGATGAGTCTCCAGAGTGTGATAACATTACCAGGTTAAATAATTACAAGTACAGTTCTAAAATATACCAAATGTGAGGAAGTATAATGTCTCCTATCCCAAGCACTGTAGCCCCGTCAATACAATACCAGGTCTTCATAGACCTGTCAGAGATTACATGTAGGAGAACTCCTCCTCAACATCATAGTAGTAGTTCGGCTATGCTTCATAAGCATCGCCGACACCTGAAACTCAACAAATCTGGTTGGTGTTGCAAACACCGTCCCGTAACGTGGGAGTGAGTGATCAACTCAGTGGAACAGTAAAGCATAGGTTAACATGTTATCAACTCAGTCAAGCAATAATGATAAAGCAGTACAATCAAACAATTCTAACTACTCTTATTTAATGCAAGTATGAAATGACATGATGTATGCCCTTGCCAAACCACCCTCATGCGACATCATCTTACGTTCGCGAATGCGTCCATCCCTCAGTGCTCCACATCTACCATGCACATGCAGTGCGATGATGAGCATGATTACCGAGTAATTATTAGTTCATTTCAAACAGCAGTATTGGGAAACTAAGGTACCTCCCTTGTATCATTCCCAAACATGATCCATCCTAGGGTCGTCAATCCTAGTTAATCTCATACGGTATTATGGTTCGAGAGGCATCGCGAAGGCAACGCAAAGGGCTCGTCACCCGTCAGCACGGATACAGATCTCACCGTATGCGGCTCAATTGCTGACCGTCAGCTCGAGTACAGGTCTCACCGTACTCGGCTCAATCGCTGGCCGTCAGCTCGAATACAGGTCTCACCGTACTCGGCTCAACTCATACTCTAGTTGCTGTAAAGGGCTCGTCGCCAATCACAGACCTTGGAGTATACTCGAAGACACTACAGAGGACTCGTCGCCCGTTAGCACGAGTACAGGTCTCACCGTACTCGGCTCTCGCCGTAAGTGTCGACAGCTCGAATACAGTGTCCCATACCACCGTATTCGGCTCACGAGTTTGGTTGCTCAATGGTCACTACGGGGAGGCACGTGGCCCCAGCGTAGGCCGACAGCTCGGCCACGGTGTCCCATACTACCATGTCCTGCTCATGAGTCTTTAGCGGATCGAGGTACCATGGTTAACGGGATTTCCACTGGTAAGTTTGGTACCCTAGGTTCAAGCAGTAATGACCAAACATGGTGAACACACATTCGACATATCGGGTTACTTGACGAGCTCGGCTAGCTCGAGCGCACAACAAGTTGGACGATATGAAGCGCATAAGTACTTCGTGTGGCCAACCACTATCGTCAACCGAAGTACGACTCGGGTTCGTCGAACACATCTCACGTGGCAAATGAATCACGGCCACGAATTCAATTCTGGTACCGATTGTCTGGACTATAGTCATAGCCCCAAGCACAATCAATTACAGATAGATAAAGCAGTAATGGATCAAGATTCAACTCATACAATCAAGGTCTGGTATTATCCGTTTAGGGCTGTCAGGGCTGTTGCACGCACTCGTTGCTCCACTCCCCCATCACCCATGACGGATCATACAACGTAAATATGAATTTAAACATATGCATTACATAGATAAAATCATAAAGGCAGTTGAGCATGTTATGAAGCATAACACAAGCACGAGTTTGTACATAATCAATTCCTAATCACACAGCTATTCAAGAAAATCATACACATAGTTAAAGGAGTTGAGAATCATATCTCATCACCCCTATACATTACAATTTACTAACTACTACTCATTTATACATTTCAACAAACGCTTTAGAATACATACATCAACATACATGACATATGTTGATCACATAGGCATTAGGCCAAATCCTTCCACTAGGGAGTTGCCCCAATCATAATACGCGTACACCCATGACGGATAGTCATGGCAAGCAGGAATCCAAGTTCCATATTCATTCAGTCATTTTCACAAACAGTTGGGCCACACATTTTAGCATATATAGTGTATATTGGCCGTGGCGTGATTTAGGGCAAATCCTTTCGTCAAAGGGGGTATCGCCAATACAACAATCATGAATCCATGACAATCAGTCATGGCGAGCACGAATGAGAATTCTATACTCATTCAGTCATTTTCACAAACACTTAGAATACACTATTACAACATACATGGTGTATGTTAGCAAAACATGTATTAGGGCTATCCTTTAGCCAAGCGAGTATTTTATCCATGTATAATATATTACTACAACAAATAATCATGATAAATACATCTCCAAAATTTATACGTATACAATATTTTCTAGAATACGCAATTTCAACATACATAGTGTATATAAGTAAAACATGTATTTAGGCGAATCCTTTTGCCAAATAAGTATTTTATCCATATATCGTATATCCATATAACAAATAAACATGTCAAACACATTTTCAAAAAATATACGTATACCGTACTTTCTACAAATACCTAGAGTATGTAGAATTCCATATTTTTCATCTTTAATCGAAACGGAAAACAGACAGCACTTTGTACATGTGCAATTGCATGCAGATCATGAATCTATCATTATCTGACATTGAAAGCGTTGAAAACCATAACCTATACACCTAAAGTCCGCACCTTTTGTCGTAGAATCGTAACAGAGTCGATGGGTTTGCTAAGCTTCCGTATTCGGCAGTTTGGCAACCTATAGAACTAAATAGGTTAGCTATTTCATAACCTACAACTGTCTAAACCCCAAAACAGATTAGGGTTAGGGTTCCTTACCTAGAAATGACGCCGGAAACGCAGGGAAAGCGATGAGAATCAGGCGGTGGAGCCCGAATAGCGGCAGGGAAGAGTGGCAGGGAGATTCTCCCACTGCTCCCACACTTTCTCTCTCTTTTCTCTCTCTTTTCTCTCTCTCAATCTCAAATTCGTATGGCTGCCATGAGAGAGGGTTTAAGGTCCTTATATAGCCTAAAAATTCACCGAAATAGACTTATGTTCAAAGTATACTTACATTATAACCAAATCGGCATTGTTTCAGCTCAAAAGAGGGTTTCTGGCAGGCCTCCTTGAGCCAAAGGTCGGACTTAAGCTCACTAACGCTGGATCTACGTTCCCTTAAGTTTTCGTTTCAGTCGGGATTCCAGATCACGGGTGGCGGACCAGTTTCAGTTCAACGGTCAGCGGATCTCGATCGGAGATTCCGAGTACATGTAAATGTGTATGAAATTTCTCCTGATCCGAGGGTGTAATTTGGTCTGATTCTGACGGCCTGGTTGCTTAATACTGATCCGCAAGCGAGAGGTGCCAGATTACTATTCAAGATATTTTATTTTGAAATTATTTCACGTTTCTCACACTCTTCACTCCGAGCTCAAGCGAATAGCGCTGGGACATTATCTGGATTTGATTTCCGAGATGGTTGTCAAGCCCAGCGAGGCGGTCCTAAGTCCTTAACTTCGTGCTAATCGGACTTCCGACGTGCGGTCCAGATCTGATACGGAGTTTCGAGATGCACCCGAGAGCAGCCGGGTAATAAGATTGATCCTAGATTTTAGGGTAACCTAGCGTCAATGATTCTACAAGTTTTGGGTCTTGCAGATCGTATTTAAAGTGATTGGTGCTAATTTCACAGGCACTCTAGTTTAACACTAGCTAAATCTCACTTAATTTCTAAAGGGTTTAGTCCTGTAAGATTTCTGTCTGAGGTGGTACCTGGGCCTTTGTAGTTTGTATATGATCCAAGATATACTACTTAGCTAGTTTAAGATAGTGCCTAGGGTGAAAGTACTTTGAAAATTTTAAAGAAAAAGGTGATGAAGGGTGGAATTTGTGAAGAAAATGGTTAAGGAGTGATTTTAGACTGTGGGATTTAGTTCTACCTATGTTGTCCCGTCGGATTGCATAACGACAAGTTGAGTGAGGGCTACTGAAGTAACGTCACCAAGTTCTGTGGTCTCCACTACGCTATATGTGTTGTATCCACACCGTCCATCCATTTTGAGATATCATTTTAGGGCATGATACAAAGAATGATGAAGTGTAAAAGCTGTAATGGGCCTCACCACAGAAAACGGTGGGGAGAATGATTCCCACCGTTGAACCTATCCTAAGGCCCACTGTAATGTTTATTTGAAATCCAACCCTGTTCAAAAGTTGAAAAAGACAGAAATAAAGGAAAACACAAATACCAGGTTGATCTAAAACTTTTGTGGCCTTTAGAAGTTTTTAATGGTGGGCATCACTATCCCCACTGCTTTCTGTGCTGGGGTCCATTGGAGCTCTGGATTTAATTAATTCTTTGAATATTGACCTGAAATGATCTCTCCAAATGGATGGAAGGTATGGATACAAAACATACATCATAGTGGGGCCATGGAACTTGGTTACATCACTCTAATACAGACTCTCGCAACCTACCATGTCGACGTGCACAACACGCAACACGTAATACAACTGTTGTTGTTGATGTGCCGTGAACGTAACATAGTGGCGATTGGTAAGTAAACTCTGTTGAGGCCCACTGTGAATGCATGTGGTTTATCCATGCCATCCATTTGTTTTTTCATATCATTTTAGTGGTTGAAACCAAAATTGATGCATATTCAAGGTTAATAAGGTGTTAGGATCGACCCATCGCCTAAGGACGTCTAATCCCAGGTTGACAAAAATCTGGGATGTTACACGATCGCATGTGGGGCGTTATATGGCCCACCTGTCTATGGGGTTTTGATTAAAACCCTTCCTAGGTCACCCCTCCTTCACAAATCACCCTCTCAAACTTCCGATTTTGCACAAAAATCGCCCCTCCAACCTCTTCCTCTCTCGTTTACGTGCAGCACACCTGCCACCCTACTGTAAACTCGTCCCCATTGCTGCCTACCCTCTCCTTTATCTCCGATTTGAGCTTTCAATCCACTATTTGAGGCTCAAATTCGTGTACAGCCACCACCCACCCTCTTTCTTCATTTTCTCTCTTCATTTCCTTCCATTTGAGCTTTTACACACCCCTTGGAAGCTCAAATCCGTGGAGACCTAAAGGCTCCAACCTTTTTCTCCCTTTGCTTCACTTTTTCCATGGCCCTATTTGAGTTCATTACGGCCATTTTCTCACTTTCCTCCATTCTTTCTCTCATGGGAAAGAGAAAGGGTGCCGAGGATGAAGTTGGGCCTAGTCGCCCTACTCGTTCGAGAAGACCGCGAGGCGCCACCACAAGCACGGGCGTTGAACGCGAGGTGAATACTAAATGGGACCTCGATCCCCAGGCTCCTCTCCCACGAGCTCTACTGGCGGAGTTGTCCCATGGAGTTTACGAGGGCCGTAGGGTCCTTTTTGAAGCTCAGGTGGATGGACGGCTCTTTGGAGAGTATCTGTTATTGGAGCGCCTGGATGAGGCCGGTTGCGGCCCTGTGTTTGAGGGCACATATCATGCGAATGTGGGCATTGTCCGTGCATTCTATGCCCATATTCAAGAGCCTACGCTGGATCCCTTACAGTTCAAGATTCCTTCAGGAAGAGGTCGGGAGGCCACAATTGACGCTGGCCTGATAGCCCGACTTATGGGAATACCGCTTGGCCAAGGCCACGCGAGCGAGACGAATTTGAAGAGTGCACATGAAAGAGATCGTCGTACGTGGTTCCTTTGTGGTCGACTGGTTCAATGGCAGCCAAACAATAGCCTCCTGGCATCAAACATGAAGGATGATTTCCGCCTACTCCACCATATCTGCACGTTTAACGTCTACCCCAGGTGGAACAATCGCAGTGAGTGTAAACGCCTGATGGTAGACTTCCTATACCAAGCGGGGCAAGGTGAGAAGTTGTGCATTCCTACGTACATTTTGCGACAGATCGTTCTAACCGCACGCTCAAATAGAAGGACTGATTCGCTCCCCTTCGGCCGACTTATATGCAAAATTGCACGCGAGTTCGGCTACAGTCTGGGTGCGAAACTCCTAGCGCCTCAACACCTCATCAATGAAACCACTCTCAACCAGATGGAAATCGGGCCACGACAGCGACAAGCCCTACTTGAGGAGAGTGAGGACGAGACAGAGAGTGAAGATGAGCAAAGTGAGGATGAAGGCGGAGCTGAAATAGAAGAGGAAGAGAGCGAGGAAGAAGAGGAGGCCCAGGATTCGGAGGAGAGCTCCCCTCCTACGCCACCAGAGCAGGACACTGATCGAGCTGCTAGGGATGCTCGTATAACTCGACTTGAGGAGGATCATGTTGTCCTACGGCAGGGGTAGGCTGTCCTACGACAAGATATTATGGATCTTCGGGGCCTCGTGAAACACAAGTTCAAGAAAGTGACTCGCACTTTGAAGACTATCCTGTGCTGCTTGCAGGATAAGGGTGCCCCTCCCCCTTTGCCAGACTCGGATGTCTAGTCATCCCTGCCGTTGTCTTGCACCTTGTTTTGGTTACTACTTTAGGTTATGTTTGTGTTCATGTTGCTAGGCCTAATAGTGTAGTAGTTAGTAGAATGTTTTGTGTTTGAAGCTTTGGTTGTAATAGCTCACATGCATCTTCTGTCATGATTCATGTAACTCTGTAATCCAAGTATTATGACAACTTTTGGTTAATGAAATGCATGCAGTCTTTTATGTTATGAAGTGTGAGAATGCTTAAAGGATTGTGTATTGTTATGCTACATCTTACGTAAATTGCACCCTATGTCATATAGGGCATGCCACAGAAGGTCACGCGGAGCACGGCACGCCTCGCACTTACTGATTCGATGGATCAGGCACCTCCCCGATGTGATGGTCATACGGACCCCAGATTGGGCCCTGTTCGTGAGACGATACCTGAGTCTCAGCCATCTACTGGTCCTGCAGTTGGACCGTCACCGTACACACCACCGGTTCGTGAGCAGAACCGTGCGTCATCTTCGACGCAGCATGTGCCTGAGTCTGCCCCACATATGGACAGGTTAGAGCAGTTATTGATGATGATGCACCAGCAGCAGGTGCAGCATCAGCAGCAGGTGCAGCAGCTTTTGGCCACTATTGTAGGGGCCCTAGCTCAGGGTGGAAGTGCGACTCCACCTTCACCATCTGTACGCCCTGCTGAGACTGTAGGGCCTTCTGCTTAGGATGAAGATGTGCCTCCCCTTGCACCTACTGCATACCCTACGGGGAATCTAGGTACGAGTGGTCTCCTCGAGCGATTCCGGCGCTTGAGACCTCCTACCTTTACGGGTTCTCACAGACCCGAGGAGGCCGAATATTGGCTCGACGGAATCTCCAAGATGCTGATGATACTACATTGTACCGAGCAGGAACAAGTTGAGTTGGCCACCTTTATGTTTGAAAAGGAGGCTAGCCTATGGTGGGATAGTGTATTGCGGACAGTTGCGGTTGGCTATATATGGACCTGGGCAGATTTTGAGTTCTGCTTTCATGAGAAGTACTATCCCCAGATATACTGGCATGAGAAGGAGAATGAGTTTTTGCCCCTCAGACAGGGAGGCATGACAGTGACAGAGTATGAGCATAAGCTCACAGAGTTGGGCCGATATGTTTCTACGATCCTTGCCGACGCACAGATGCGGATGCGGTGCTTTTCTGAGGGCCTGCGCCCTGATATTCGCTCGAAGATGTGTTGTGTTAGCATACCCTCCTATGTTGAGCTAGTGCACATGTCTATGCGAGCAGAGCAGGACGGGGATCGGTTGACATGTGCTCGTGGGCCTATGGTCCCTAGGCCTCGACCAGATATGCCGAGCAGGCCATTCCTCAGCAAGAGGCTCGCATAGACTCTCCTCCCAAAATTTTAGCGTCACTAGTTCCAATGCGGCGACCGGGTGACTTGTACCTACTGTGGGAGGCCAGGCCACCCAGCGGAGAGCTGCTTCGGACGTATGAGAGACAGTGGGTTCTCACCGCCGGAGAAGATCGACTGCACTCACCCTCAGGCCATTTCTATACCACCCCTGCGTACTATCCCTGTACATCCATCATTCCGACCCCCTACACCTCGATTTAGGCCGCCTCAGCGACCTATGGTGCCTCAGCCCAATCGACCTCAGCAGGCACGCGTTCATGCGCTTATAGCAGAAGAGCCAGAGATAGCACCTTCAGCACCTATGGCCTTCGAGGTCACTGCACATGTTCAAGGTACTCCTATTTTTTTTATTAGTGGACATTAGTCCACTACCTCCATCATTTCATGTGCGGCAGTTAAACGTCTAGCTTTACATACTACTCCCACGAAGGGCGTGAGACTCGCTACTGTTACTGGGACTTTTTAGGATGTCACACGGAGGTGTGAGGGTTGCTCAGTAGATTTGGGTAGCAGAACAGTATTCGTTGACCTCATTCTCGCCCCACTATGGCACTACGACATTATCCTCGACATGGACTGGCTCACCGAGATGAAGGCAGAGATTGATTGCGATAATCGGGTCGTGACAGCCAATGGACTTGATGGCACGGTCTTCACTTTTCTAGTGCAGGTTAGCTGGCCATGTCGTGTTGGATGTTATGCCTCTTTATTTGAGCATGTTGATGGGCTGACGTTAGGGAACATGCCAGTAGTTCGGGAATTTGAGGATGTATTCAGGACGATCCCTGGATTACCTCCTCTGCGCGAGATCGATTTTTCTATTGATCTTGTGCCCGGTGCGACCCCCATTTCATTACCTATGTATCGGATGCCTCCATTTGAGATGGAGGAACTGAGGAAACAGATTGACGGACTCGTAGAGAAGGGCTTCATACGACCCAGTGTGTCTCCTTGGGGAGCACCTGTGTTGTTTGTCAAGAAGAAGGATGGATCACTACGATTATGCATTGATTATCGTAGGTTGAATCAATTGACCGTGAAGAACAAGTATCTTTTGGCCAGGATTGATGATCTGTTTGATCAATTAAAAGGGGCGCACTACTTCTCGAAGATTGATCTATAGTTAGGGTATCATCAGTTGCGCGTCAGGGATGAGGACGTACAGAGGACGACCTTCAGGACCAGTTTTGGGCATTACGAGTTCCTCGTGATATCGTTCGGTCTTACGAACGCGCCGGCCGTGTCCATGGATTTGATGAACCGAGTATTTCGGCCATATCTATACTGCTTTGTCATCGTGTTTATCGATGATATCCTGATATACTCTAAGAGTCAGGAAGAGCACAAGGAACACTTACAAGCCGTCTTAGATACGCTGAGGAAGAACCAGTTGTTCGCACAGTACAAGAAATGCAGCTTTTAGCAGGAGGAAGTCAAGTTCCTGGGACATGTGGTGTCCAAGGAAGGGATAGCGGTGGACCTTGCTAAGGTAGCTGCGGTTCAATACTGGAAGCAGCCTGGTTCGGTTACTGAGGTGAGAAGTTTTCTTGGTTTGGCGGGGTACTACCGACGATTCATTCGGGATTTCTCGAAGATAGCCAGACCATTGTCTCAGTTAACACAGAAGGATCTGAAGTTCGCCTGAAATGAGAAGGCGGAAGCAGCTTTTCAGAAGTTGAAGGACAGACTGACGTTCGCCCCTGTGCTAGTATTGCCAGAGCAAGGGGTCAAGTATACGATCTACACCGATGCGTCTCGTGTTGGTTTGGGTTGTGTCCTTATGCAGAAGGACAAGGTGATCGCCTATGCCTCGAGACAGTTAATGAAGCACGAGGAGAATTACCCTACACACGACTTGGAACTGGCAGCCGTCATCTTTGCACTGAAGCTCTGGAGACATTACCTATACAGAAAAGAGTTCGAGCTTTTCTGTGACCACAAGAGCCTTCGCTATATATTCACTCAGAGAGACATGAAAATGAGGCAGCGCCGATGGATGGAGACCTTGAAGGACTTCAAATTCGAGGTTTCCTACCATCCTGGCAAGGCTAACCTTGTGGCAGACGCGTTGAGCCGCAAGAAGGCTATAGTATTTACGGCTCCGCTGATGATAGCAGAGTGGGATATGGTTGAGTTCGTGCGGGACTTCGAGCAGAAACACACCATGGAGGAGCCATTCGTGAGTGTCACACACATTTGGGTGTGGTCACTTATTGATGACAGGATTATCGAAGCCCAAAAGGGCGATGCGCGATTGTCTGAGCTTCGAGAGCAAGCTAGCGATGACGAGGACTCTGAGTAGAGAGTTGGCACAGATGGGGGCCTACGATACCGTAGCCGCCTATGCGTCCCAGACATTCATGACTTGAGATGAGAGATTCTCGAGGCTGCCCACAGATCGAAGCTTGTGATGCATCCTGGTAGCACGAAGATGTATCAGAACATGAAGCGGTCGTATTGGTGGGACAATATGAAGTTTCACATACAAGAATTTGTGTCCCGTTGTCTCACTTGCCAACAGGTCAAGGCTGAACATCGCCGACCTCCTGGACTGCTTCAGCCCATGCCCATAGCTGAATGGAAGTGGGACTTCATCTCTATGGATTTCATATCGGGGCTGCCGAAGACGAGGAAGGGACATGATTCCATCTGAGTGATAGTCGACCAGTTAACGAAGTCGGCTCATTTCCTTTCGATCAGAGTTTCGAACTCTGCAGACGAGTTGGCCAGATTGTACATTAAGGAGATAGTGCGTCTACATGGAGTTCCCTTGGAGATTGTGTTGGATAGAGACACGCGATTCACTTCTATCTTTTGGACTCGTATCCAGGAAGCGATGGGTGTGAAGTTGAAATTCAGTACTGCATTTCATCCACAGATCGACGGGCAGACGGAGCGGGTGAATCAGATTTTGGAGGATATGCTGCAGGCCTGTGTTTTGGACTTCAAGGACAGTTGGGATGACTATCTCCCGTATGCAGAGTTTGCCTACAATAACAGTTTTCAAGCAAGTATTGGTATGGCTCCTTACGAGGCCTTGTATGGGCACCCTTGCCGAGCACCACATTGCTGGCAGAGGTTGGCGAGCGCAGTTTGATTGGCCCAGAGTTAGTACAGGCGACCTTAGAGAAGATCGATATGATCAGGCGTCGACTTCTTATAGCGCAGAGCAGACAGAAGAATTATGACGATACGAGACGGCGACCGCTTGAGGTCGAACTTGGAGACCATGTATTCCTCCGCGTTTCCCCCATGAAGGGAGTTCTCCGGTTTGGCAAGAAAGGGAAACTTACACCATGGTTCATTGGCCCATTCCAGATTCTTGACCGAGTGGGTATGGTGGCATACCGTCTTGCTTTGCCCACACCACTTGCAGGAGTGCATAACGTATTTCATGTTTCCATGCTAAAGAAGTACGTTCCTGATCCTTCCCATATCATCAAATGGGAGCAAGTACAGTTGAGCGAGGACGCTACGTATGTACTGCATCCGACGCGTATCCTATACGGGAAGGAGCAGGTGTTGCGTAGCAAGGTCATCCCACTTGTGAAGGTACTGTGGACACATCAGACTGAGAAAGAGGCTACTTGGGAAAGTAAAGCCGAGGTCAAAAAGAACTACCCTCAGATTCTCGAGGAGTACGAAAAGGTACTAATTTCGAGGACGAAATTTTTCTTTAAGGGGGGTAGATTGTAACGTCTGAAAAAAATTCCGTACAAAGACCTGAGTACCACCTCAGGCAGAAATCACTCAGGACCAAATCCTTTAGAAATTAGACGAGTTTAACTAAGTGCTAAACTGGATTAGCTGTGAAATTTTCTTGAGTCACTTTAAATACGATCTGCAAGACCCAAAACTTGTAGAATCATTGATGCTAGGTTACCTTAAAATCTAGGATCAAGCTCATTACCCAGTTGCTCTCGGGAGCACATTGAAACTTCGTATCAGATCTGGACCGCACGTCGAAAGTCCGATTGCTACGAAATTATATACTTAGGACCGTCTTGCTGGGCTTGACAACTATCTCAGAAATCAGCTCCAGATAGTTTCCTGGGGCTATTCGTTTGAGCCTGAAGCAAAGAGTGCGAGCAAATGTGGTTTTCTTTAGAAATGAAATCTCATTTAAGTAATCTGAGACTTGTTACTTGCGGGCCAATATAAGCAATCAGACCGTCAGAATCTGACCCAAATACACACTCGGATCAGGAGAAATTTCGTACACAGGTCAGTGTACTTGTGGCCCTGATCGAGTTTCGGTGACCGTTGAACTGAATCTGGTCCGCCACGTGTAATCTGGAAACCCGACTGGAATGAAAACTTAACTCGACCTAGATCCATCATAAGTGACCTTAAGTTCGACCTTTGGCTCAAGGGGGGCTCCGGAAAAGCTCCGTTGAGTCAAAACAGACTGGTTTTGATTATAACCTAAGTATACCTTGGCCCTGGGGCCATTTACATCAGTTTTAGGCTTATATAAGGACCTTAAACCCTCTCTCATTCACTCCATACGAATTTGATAAAACCCTAGGAGAGAGAATAAAGTAAAGAGAAAGAAAGTGTGAGAGAAGTGAGAGGAGATTCTTGTTGCTCTATCCTGCTATTCTACGTGCCGAACCATCACTACCGTATCACTTTTCCGGCGATTCTGATTCCATTTTTGGGTAAGAAAACCTAACCCTAATCTGTTTTAGGGTTTCAGCTGTTGCAAGTAGTGAAATAGCTAATCTATTTCATGTAATAGGTTGCCGTTGTGCCTTAGACGAAGCGTGGGTGAACGAACTGACTCCATTACGCGTTTATCGGCGTAAGGTGTGGACTATAGACGTATAGGTTATGGTTTTCAAAGCTTTCAATGTCAGATAATGATAGATTCATGATCTGGATGTTATTTCGCATGCTAATTGCGATGTTCGTTTTGCGATTCAGTTACGTATGCAAATTATGGCGTTTAGTGTATTCTGTATATTTATAGAAAATACCGTATACGTATAAAATATGAAAGTGTGTTTGCCATGATTAATTACTGTGTGTATATGCTACATATGTGTATAATACTTACTCGGCGAAAGGATTCGCCCTAATACATGTTTTGGCTAATATGCGTTATGTATGTTAATAAGTGTATTCTAAGTGTTTGTGAAAATGCTTGTAAGAGTAAGTATTTAGATGATAGTGCTTAGGGTAGGTGTTGAGATAGGATTCTCAACTATCTTAGAGATATGTATGATTTCCTCCATGCGAGTTGTTTAATTTAATCGCTTACTTATGAAATGTATGTGTTCGTATTTCTTGTTTATATTGTGCTTTATAACATGCTTGTTAACATGTTTGAATTACTTTGTTAATTTTGCTTTGACTACTCCACATGTTTTTCTGGTTAAGGATTGAATGTGATTGGGGCTATGTTATAGTCCAGGCAATCGGTAACAGGCTTAAAGTTGTGGCTGAGATTCATTCGCCACGTAGGATGTGTTTGACAAACCCGAGTCGTGTGTTGGTCGTCGACAGTGGTTAGGCCGCACGAAGTGCTTATGCACTTCATGTCGATCGATGCAATGTGCGCTCGTATTAGTCGAGCCGTCAAGTAACCCGATGTGCCATTGTATGTTCACCATGTATGGACGCTACTGCTTGAACCTAAGGTACCAAACTCATCGGTGAAATCCCGTTTAACCTTGGTACTTCGATCCGCTAAGACTCATGAGCCGGACATGGTGGTATGGGACACCGTGGCCGAGCTGTCGGCCTACGCTAGGGCGACGAGCATCCCTGTAGTGACCAGTGAGCAACCAGAGCTCGTGAGTCGAATACGGATGTATGGGACACTGTATTCGAGCTGTCGGCCTACACTGATTGGTGACGAGCCCTTTGTACTGACCTCGAGCATACTCTGAGTCTGCGTAGAGGCGACGAGACTTTCGTAGCATCTAGAGTATAAACTAGGCCTGTAATGATTTGGCGACAAGCCCATTGCAGCGACCTAGAACCGCAACATCGTATGAGATTTACTAGGACTGACGACCATAGAATGGATCATTGTTTGGGAAATGAAATAAGGGAGGTACTTTACTTTCTCAATCCTACTGTATGAAAAGGACTAATAAGAACTTGGTAATCATATGCATGCACTGCATTACTCATGCGTTCAGGCGTAGCAGGTCAAGCACCGAGGCAATGTTGTCATGCGCGAATGTGAAATGAAGTCGCTAAGGGAGCGTAGGCGAGGGCATGCATCATACATTCATACCATTCTTGCATTAACAAGTGTACTTAGGAATGTGCGATTTACTACTTTATCATTACTGCTTGACTGAATTGATAACATGCTAACCTATGCTTTATTGTTCCACTGAGTTGATCACTCACTCCCACGTTACGGGACGGTGTTTTAAACACCAACCAGACTATGTCTTGATTTTAGATGATGGTGTGACTCCTGAGGCGGAGCCTGACTATTACGAAGATCAGGACGAGTTTTCCTATATGCAGTTCTTCGATAGCTTCGCTTAGGCTATCCGGATTGGCGGGGCTACAAGGATCATCACTGTAGTTGTACTGTTTGACATTTTGATTTTTGAGACTGTTACATGTATATAGTGACTCAGTGATATATTCATACTCTGGAGACCAATTGTCAGCTTTTGACTTCTATACGTGTATTTATGTCTTTCAGTCTTCCGCTTGCATTTTACAACTTGATCTGGAGTATGAATTACTGTTTTGGTATAATCCCACTCATGATTAATGCACTAACACAGATAACATTTAATCATAAGCATATATGTTGCATAAGTGATGTTTTGGAACTCGGGAGTTAAGTTGCTACTCGACCCCCGATTTTCAGGGCGTTATAGTATATGAGGCCCAATATGATGCATGTAAGGCCCTTGTATGATGACCATGGTGATGTATATGAGGCCCATGTGGTGAGGCCCGATATGATGTATATGTGACCCTTGTGGGAGGCCCATTATGATGTGATGAGACCTATGTGATGAGGCCCAATTGTGATTTGTGATTCCACTATGATGTATGTGATAATATTTATGATGCTCAACCATCTCCTAGCTAGAATAAGGCCTATGGGCCCCCATTATAGGATAGGTTATAAATGGGTCATGCCTTGGGAGCAATGATGGTTAAATGTCCACATTGTAAGAGCAATGGTGGTTAAACGCCCACATTGTAATCTCCCTAAGGCCCATTGTTAGGCCCATTCTCATCTCCCCTTAGTGGACGAACCCAAATTGATGGGCCTCCACTATTATTAATATGATCCATCTCACCTTATTGGGCTATCCCAATTCATTGGGCCCCTATTGATATTAACATGACCCACCTCATTAGGCTTACCCCAAACCGTTAGGCCCCCATTATTGCTGGTGTTTCCATCATGCCTTGTAAATTTGTTCCAAGGTCATAAAGCCCACCTTGGGCATATCGGGCCCATTGGGAAGCCCAATTTGTTATGTGTTAGAACGGGCGAGGAAGCCCACTCCTTGTCCCTAGGCTCGTCCTTGTCATGAGGAGAGTATATCATTATCGTAGATGGTAGGATCTGCGATGTCAGATTTGGTATATCCATAGTTGAGGACTGACTTTCATGTTATGGATATATTGTCCTTCTATGGACCCTGCCACATATATAGGCTGATTATCACTGAGTATGTGTTAGCATAGCATTATGATACATGCCCATACGCATCATTCGCATGCTTGTTATGAGAAGTGATTGATCATAACATATGTCATTGGGTAGATTGTTTATGGGACTCCCTGATAGACGAGTGGCCCTACATGAGAGCGCAATACGCGCAAGATTGATGCATGACTGGATGGTTTGACTCATGCATCTTGCATTGTGTGTTATGATTACTGTTCGCCCTAGCGATATCAGGGCCGTAGCCTCCATAGGCATATCATGGATGACAGGATTGGACATTAAAAATGTTTTGGTTCTACATGGGGTGCGATAGATGTCCCTGGGTGAAATTCCCTAAACCCATATACTACCAGGAGGTTGCTCCAACGTCTAGACCGAGTGGATGCATGAGCGTCAAGTACCGAATACCAGGAGGTCGCATTTCTCATTGTGTCGTGGTCGGTTGGAAGCGCGTGTGCCTTACCCGCCCGAGAGGAGGGGAAAAGCTAGGTTGAGTTTGATCAGCTCGAGGAATGGGTCCGCTATCGATGTGCCGAGTAGATATTGACAGACTACTGGCGAGGAGAATAGTGAGGTCTCTTCTACTCACCTTATTGCGCACGATGGGGTGACAATCTAGTTTGGAGTGTACTAGACCCCGATTATATTCCAGAGATGAGCTGTATTATTATGTGGATTCAGATGAGGATTGGTATGCTTGAATTGTATCTCGCAGATAACATTGGCCATATAAGCCTTACATCGCATAGCCTTGGTATGGCTGATAGCATTCATTTCTTGCATCAAATAGCCTTGGTATGACTGATACTATTCATGGACTCACCAGCATATTCCGCATTACTCTGATATTGCATACTTGGCATATACCTTGTGCACACATTTACACCAGCCTCTAAGCTTTCTATAAGCTTATGCACGATCGTTGCATGCAGGTGACGTTAAGACACACAGCAGCATTGAGATTGGAGCATGAGCTGTCTTCTGGAGCTTTTGATATTGAGATTGTATTTCCCTTATGCATAGTACTTAAAGTTTTTAATCATAGTGAATTTTGTGATGGTGTTCTTGTTATTGTTCATGGGTTATGCTTATGGTTATGCTTATTATGAAACAAATTCATGTTGAAAATCCTCCTTGTAGGATCCCAGGATCAGAACCTGGTATATGGGTTCCAGGAGCTGAGAATGGGATACTACGGAGGCTGTCGATGCCGGATTCGGCGATCGAAATTTTATGAGCCCGGTTTCTGAGTTTGGGGAGTGACACTAGGCCCATTTGGCATTCTCAAGCTTGGTTCGGAGGTGATGTTTAATGATCTTGTTGACTGCCTGGACCTGTCCATTTGCTTGTGGATGTCGTGGTGATGAGTAAACGCTGCGAATTCTAAGGTTCTTGCACATCTCCTGGTATTGCCTGTTGTCGAACTACTTCCCATTGTCGGAGACGATAGTTCGAGGTATCCCAAATCTACATATGATATTCTTCTAAACAAAATCTGTGATCTTTTGTTCAGTTATCTTTGCCAATGGTTCTGCCTCTGCCCACTTGGTGAAGTGGTCTACAGTTACTACGACGAACTTAATCTGACCTTTACCCATGGGGAACGGACCGATGATGTCGATCCCCCACTGAGCGAACAGCCAGGGGCCGGCCTTAGGAGTGAGCTCTTCCGGTGGCTGTCGAGGGATATTCGCAAATCTCTGACATTTGTCACATCTCTAGACGAGCTTCCATGCATCGTCCTGAATGGCTGGCCAATAGTAACCCTACCGGATGACCTTATGTGCTAACGATCGCCTTCCAGAGTGATTCTCGCAAATTCCTTTGTGGATCTCTCTTAGGACGTATTCAGCTTCTTCTGAATGAACACACCTCAGGTAAGGAAGGTAAAAGCATTTCTTGTAGAGTGTGCCGTTAATGTCAAGCCCCATACCCGGGAACGGACAACTTTCGTGATGCCCTGAATCCGACACTCAACTTCTATACACCAAGTCCCGAGTTCGATGCACCACAAGGAAGATTTTTGACTGAATTTTCTTTTCTTTTTTATGTATATATATCTATATATAATAATACTTGAGCATGAAGATCCATGATCAAATTACCAAGCAACACTCTCCATTATAAGTCCTGATGGCTATAAGTACGAAGCTTTTCAAAAGGTACATAACGTCGTCATTGCCAAATCGAAAGATAGATGCAATGCATCGAGAAAACTAAGTCTTCCAAGCTACTCCAACCCTTAAAAAAAATGGGAAATAGGAAGCTTAGGCAAAAAGCCTAGTGAGTACACACGTATGTGTAGTGTGTCCTGCATGCAAGCAAGATAAATATACCACAAGGAAATCATATATGTGAAAGGCATGTAGCCCGTAAGGTATGATATCAATGTCAATGCAATGCATATGCATCATAGTAATACTCCGAGTTAATGCTACCAGCATCACCAAGTCATATTTTCATTTCTCCTATACCACGGCCATAACCGTATTACACGCATCCGTAATCACATCATCATCATCATATTGTCATGCCATAATCATACAATATCAGAGTACACAATACAGATCTGCTATGCAAATTAGGGTTATAAAGGGTCAAATATCAGATGCCGAGGATGCAATGCAATATACAATTCCTAATGAGTTCAGGCATACCGTCAGCTGTATCTAAATGCAAAAGCACAGTAACCCAAAATGTCGTATGCCGTGGATGTAATGCAATATGCAGTGCAAATGGAATGACCATGCTGGAGTGTGAAGTCGGGATGATAGTACGTAGTATCGCAGGCTACGGGGTCCATCACAAGGGACTTCTATCCAAACCAGTCCCATACCTAATTTGGATAGTCATACGCAATGTGGTAGACTCCTAATCTCAGGTTAGTCGTGCACCCTAACCGAAATCCTGGCCATTGCGAAGGTACACGTGACAAATAGTTACGCACCATCAGCCTAAGTAGATAGTGAATGAATGAGTATGTAACTCATGCTCAATAAGTCCACATATCAGTACAGTTCATCTCTGGGATCATCACCGAGGTTTCGTACACTCCAAATGGCACCGCCGCTCTCCCAGCCGCACAGTCCAAGTGAGCGTAGAAACCTCACTATCCTCCTGGCCAATAGTCTACCAATACCTATCCGGCACGTCGATAGTGAACCCATTCACGAGCTGGTCAAACTCAGCCTAGTATTGCCCCCTACGCTTGGGCGGGTAAGGCCACACCCCCCAAACGACTACGACACTGTGGGAGACGCGGCCTCCTGGTTTTCGGCATTCGGGCGCTCATATATCCACTCGGTCTCGACGTTGGGGCGTCCTCTGGTACCAAGAGGGTTTAGGGATTTTCACCCAGGGTCATCTATGGCAGCCCGATACTAAAACAAATTTCCGGTGTCCCATTTGGCCATTCACATATGCCTGTGAAGGCTACGGCCCTTATGTCGCTAGGGCGTATAGTAATCACAATGCAAGATGCATGAGTCAGACAATCCAGTTATGCATCAATCTTGCACATACCGTGCGCTCATGTGAGATAACTTTCGCCTATCAGGGAGTCTCATAACAATCTGCCTAATGACATATGCAATGGTCAATCACATCTCATAACAAACATGCAAATGATGCTTATGAGCATGTATGATGATGTTAATGTGTCACATACTCATAATCAGTATCAATAACTGGCCTCAACAATCGGCTTCAACAATGTGGACATTTAACCAACATTGCCCCCAAGGAATGGCCCACATAAACATCAATACATACATCATGGCGAAATCACACATCACATCGGTCCTCAGATACATCGCTTTGGGTCTCACACAAGGGCTGCACATTCATTGCATTGGGCCTCACTCATGGGCCGCATATATATCACATTGGGCCGTATCATATGTGCACTACACATCGCAATGAGCCTCGGCTCATGGGCCATGAATACACCACATCAGGCTTCATGACCCATGGGTTTCAAATACACAAGAGGTGGGCCCTATACATGGGCCTCAAATACATCACAATGAGCCACAACCCATGGGCCTAAAATACATCTCAATGAGCCATGCCATGGGTCTCAAATACATCACATTGGGCCTCGCCCTTGGGCCTCGAATACATTGCAAGTGGCCTTAAATCTATTTCACAGGTAGGCCACATACTTGGGCCTAAAACACATCACTATGGGCCACATCACATGGTCAGGAAATACATCACAATGAGCCTCATCATATGGGCTGAAAATATATCTCAATGGGCCTATGATCAATCTGTCACAAGTCCTAAGTTCACGTACCCAGGAAGTTACACCATCGGCATAGTCCATGAGTCTGAGTAATCACACAATTTCTCATATGCCCACATGGTCTTATGGCCACTCTATTATCAGAAGTCTGTATGGTTGAGTGGCCACACAAATGTCACTCTACTAGTCATAATAAGGGACTTAAGGTGAGATGGTTATTTATTATTATTATTATTCGCATGGCCTTGGTATGACCAATATCATTCATGCATTACATCACATAGCCTTGGTATGACCAATAGTATTCATGGATTCATCAGCATATTCCGCATTACTCTGACATTGCATAATTGTATCACTACATTGCGCACACACTTTCACTACCCTCTAAGCTTTCTATAAGCTTACGCACGACGGTTGCGTGCAGGTGACGTTGGACTGCAGTTGCGCTGAGAAAGGAACGCATAGTAGATCATCTTAAAGCCTTTGTCTGTCATCATTGTATTTTCCTTTATGCTCATTGTACTTGTAAGTTTTTTATTATAGTGGATTTTGTGATGGCGTTCTTGTGGTTATTATTCGTGGTTATGCTTATTACGAATCAAACTGATGTTGAAAATCCTCCTTGTAGGATTGGAACCTAGTAAATGGGTGTCAAGGGCCAAGAATGGGGTACTACGGAGGCCGTCGGCGCCGGATTCGGCGATCGAAAATTTTGTGAGTCTGGTTTCTGAATTTAGGGCGTGACAAAGCGTAATCAAGCTGTTTGAGATATAAAAGGCGATAGAGGGCAACTAAAACAAAATCTTGGCCAACAAAGGAGAAATAGAGATTGGCCAAGCGGAAGAGGAACAATCACAAAAGGAAAACATAACAAGAGAATAATATAGAGAGAGCCTTTTCGACTACTGTAACCGTTACAGTAATGGAAGAATGATTTGGAAGAACAAGCTACAACAAAAATCTATAAATAGAAGATGAAATCAACGAACTAATCATTTCAAAAAACTGCCAACCAACAACAATCAATCAAATCTATTAATTTATCTTTTATCTCATTTTATTTTAGGAGTAACGGTAATTCTTAGCCATAATCTTTAATTATAATTTATTTTTACGCTCATACACTGGATTTGTTTGATTTGCACTGATATGATATTCAGAAAGTCATTTCTTATGCAATGCACAAAGTATCCCATCTTCGGATAAAAACACCTATACTTCGATTATCGCCTAATTTCTATAAACTTATGCAAATAGCTAAATAAGTAAATGATCTTCTCAACCTGGTCATATACATTCATAGTATTTATTTATTTTAGTGCTTGGGATTAAATTTGATTGGTTTGGATCCAGCCACCCTAGTGATTTTGGCACACCCGTACAATAGAAAACAAACAGAGCTACCAACAGTTATAATGTTTCGATTAATTAGATTTCATGGTTTAAACCCATCCTAATATGAATAGGAACGGCTGGATATTATTTTTTTATATGCTACATAAACAAAATTCAAGTGCATGTATACAAATCATATGTTACTCTTAGAGAGTACCAATAACTATGGAAGAAGGCGGTGAACGGAAACTGTTATACTGTCCATGCCACAATAAGCGCGTCCTAATCAAAATCCTTACAAAAGGGGTGCGTAACTTAATATCGAGGGTGCGCAGCTTAATGCCCTGCGCGTCTCTCTCAAAACTTCCATCCAAACGCTCTACAAATCCAAACACACCCACCCCTCATCAGATAGATAAGAGGAAAAGGAAAAGAATTCAATACTCAGCCTTCTGAATCGGATATGATCCAGCCAAACACCACCACCCGATCATCCTCCGAAGCCACGTCGTCGTCGTCGTCATCATCGTCATCATCATCTCCACCGTCCCCGTCATCATCCCCACCACCATGTTCGCCGTCATCCTTCTCCTCCGTCTCCACCCCGGCCGAGGACCCCACCCCATCCAATACCCGCGAACCCATCGGCAGCAGCAGCCAAGAATCCATCACCGTCGACCGCTGCGGGCCCTACTCCGCCACCTGTCGCTGGGTCATCTCCCAATTCCCGAGGCTGAAGGCTCGTGCTATCTGGAGCCGGTACTTTGATGTTGGTGGCTACGACTGCCGCCTCCTCATCTACCCCAAGGGCGATTCCCAGGCCCTCCCCGGCTACTCCTCCGTTTACCTCCAGCTCGTGGACCCTGCTTCTGCTTCCAAGTACGACTGCTTCTCCAGCTACCGTCTCTCCATAATCAACCCCCTCGATGAATCCAAGTCCGTCCATCGCGACTCCTGGCACCGCTTCTCCCCAAAGAAGAAATCCCACGGTTGGTGTGACTTCTCCCCATCAGCCCCCATCCTCGACCCCAAGTCTGGTTTCCTCCTCCCTGAACCCTCCTCTGCTCTCATCATCGCTGCGGACATCCTCATTCTTGATGAATCCGTCACCTTTGTTAATGAATCCCAGCCATCCACCTCCGGCCCGCCTGCTGCTGACGCCTTAACTGGGAAATTCACGTGGAAGGTCCGCAACTTCAGCTTGTTCAAGGAAATGATCAAGACTCAGAAAATAATGAGCCCTGTTTTCCCTGCAGGCGAATGCAATCTACGCATCAGTGTGTATCAGAGTTCTGTAAGTGGCACAGACTATCTCTCCATGTGCTTGGAGAGTAAGGACACCGAGAAGTCACCCGCTGGTCCTGATCGCAGCTGCTGGTGCCTCTTTCGCATGTCATTATTGAACCAGCGGGTCGGGCTAAACCACATGCATCGTGACTCATATGGGCGGTTTGCTGCTGATAACAAGGGTGGAGATAATACCAGCCTTGGGTGGAATGATTACATGAAGATGTCCGATTTTGTCGGGCTGGATGCTGGGTTCCTCACGGATGATATGGCAGTTTTCAGTGCATCTTTTCATGTTATCAGGGAGTCGAATAGCTTCTCGAAGAATGCTGGGGTGGTCACTGGGCGGGCTGGGTTGAGGAAGTCGGACGGGCATATGGGGAAGTTCACATGGCGGATTGAGAACTTCACAAGGCTGAAGGATCTTCTGAAGAAGAGGAAGATTACGGGTCTTTGCGTCAAGAGTAGGAGGTTTCAAATTGGCAACAGGGACTGTCGATTAATTGTTTATCCTAGAGGTGAGAAAGTAAGAAATTGAGCTTATTATGATTCTTCTTTGTTTACTACATTCTCTTTTGTTTGTTTACTGCAGACACTCTTCACTACTTACTATGCATATTTTTGAGAATGAGAAATGCTGTTACAAGTTATTATCTGTGTTTTATAGAGGCTATATGTAGTGTCATCCCCACCTTAACACACCATAAACATATACTATTGGTGGTTGGGAGTATTCGTATAGTGGGTCACCTCGTCAATGGAACATAGGACAAGAATATTAAGGATTCGATGACATAGGATGTGACTGAGAAAGAAGAAAATAAGAGAAGAACAGGTTCTTAAAGAACAAAAAACTATTCAAGAGGTTGATTCCCCTTGCAAGAGAATATTTGTCCGTAAATATACAAGTTTCAATCTATCATTCATCAGCTCTATTTATACATACATATGGCCGTAAAGGTCTTATAGAGATCAAACTACAAAAGATAAAGATTTAAGAGTGAAGATTCAAAGAGTTCTTACAAATCTGGGTTTTATGAGTTTTAGATTTAAATCATATCCTAAAGATCGACATCTAAACTTCAAATCCAAAAAAAGGAATAACAACAAGTGAAAAGATTCTAAGGGCCTGTATGGTAGATGCCGAAAAAATAGGTTGGCAGAAATGCACGGCCATCTGAACAAATTTTCAGAAAGCCCCATGTTTGGTAGCCGCTTTACATATTAAATGTATTTTTTTAAAAGCTTAAATAAATCTTAATTTTGGTTGAGATTAAAACGACAATAGAGCTGTTTTATTGGTAAAATTTTTGAACCACCCAATTGTCGCAAGTATCGAGTTTCTGATGGCTACGTTACTCCGTCATGTAACCTAAAGCCCTGTGGGGCACACTGTCATATCCTTGTGACATCTACTCTGTCCGATGGCCATTAGTTTTGCTAGCTCACATTAGGATTTGATACAAAAAATGAGTAGGATCCAAAAATCAAGTGGGCCACACAACACATGAAATGGTTGGGATTGAACAGTTGCTATTGTAACCTTCTTGGGGTGCACAGAGGTTCTAGATCAGGCTGCTGTTTGTGTTTTCCCTTCCTCCTGATGTGAATGACCTTATGAATCGATATGATGGCATATAAGCATCATGATGGACCTAGGGAGGTTTCAGTAGTGGGTAGAGGTGTACACAAGTCGAACCGAGTCGAGCTAGGCACAACTCGACTTGGCTTGGCCACTTGCTGACCTCAGCTCGAACTCGGCTTGGCTCGGTCCTCGAGCCTGACTGGCCAGCTCGGCTCGGTTCAGTCAGCAACCTGGGCCAGTTCGAGCCAAGTTCGAACCAAGATCGAGCCGAGTTCGCCTGTGCGGCATTTTCACAAGCACATGGACTGCACCTTCAAAATCTCATTGTATGTAAAACAGCAGCAGTGGTTTTACAGGTATTTCATCAAACACCTTCTAAGTAACATAAAAATCAAGAAACAAAGGGTATTTGTTTCATATACATACCTTCCTTGCCACCAGCCACACTTCGTTGAGTCATTTCATCAAACACTTGGTGAGCAACATCAATATCAAAGTAACCGAGTCACCGAATTGGTTCGATCCAAGTTCGAATCGAGTTGGGTTCGATTCGAGTTGAGTCAAGCTCGAACTCGGTTCGAAATTTTTTCGAGCTCAAAAAATCAGCTCAACTTGGCTCGAACTCAGTTTCGAACCGAGTCGAATCGAGCTTTTTCGTGTCGAGTCGAGCGAGCTAACTGAGCTAACTCGGTTCGTGTATAACCCTAGTAGTGGGTGTTTCCATTCCATTGTTTCTTGTGGTGTGGTCCACTTAAGTTATAGATTTGATTGATTTTCATTCTCAATACCTAACATGATATGGCAAAAATGATGTACTGAGTGGATCTCACATCGATATCACGAGTGTGGGTCCCACGTAACTTTTGTTACATTGGCTAAGAAATTGGATTTGTCTTTAATTGTGACAACTTGAAAATGTATGATCTGCATTATTTTTGGATGAGCTTGTACTCACAGTCACAGTAACGGTCATGTATTGGGCCCACCTGTATGGTTTGTATGGAATCAAAACCATCGAAATGGTTTACTACCTAATTTCCACATTAATACCAATTACCGTCATGATCCAAAATACAGGCCAGTCACATCACAAGGAGAAATGTTAGGATGGGACACACACTATTGGTTTTTTGTAGGGCCCATTTTAGTTTTTGTATGCCATTCAATCGATTCCGCTGATGCTCCTCATCAAGATGAAAGAATTAGCCAAAAATCACATTATTCCAACATGCACGTGGGCCATACCGCGTGAATTTAGAGGTTTTAGGTGTGATTTTATGGGGTGGCCCTAGCGTTGAATCAACCTGATTTCCAGGATCAAGGCCAAAAAAGTCGTGTACAGGTAGCGGACGTGGATTTCATGCATGCTGAGTCATTTACCCATTCCAGGGAAAGTAACCTCAACGGGTACCTAGGGGAGGTACCCAAGTGTTTTCCTATTCACCATACCGTAGAGGTCTAGTGATTTGGGCCATTCACCTTGTGGAGCCCACCTTTGATGATGATCCCTTTGAAAGTCTCTTTGATCCGATGCTCCCAACCTTTCGATCAATGGCTAGAAAAGTGACGGTCAATATTATGATAGAGTTTCAATTAGTGATTTGAACGGTCCATTATATGGGCCATACCTTTGCTTCCTCATCTATTTCAAAGTCACTTTGATTTGATAGTTGTAACCATCTGATCAATGCCTAGGAAAATAAATTGTCCATCTTGATTATAGTAGAGGTCCAATCAATAATTTTGGTTGTCCATGAATTAGCGTATGCCTTTGATTGTCATCATATTGCATTATTTTACGAAAGAATGTTTCCAAAAACGGATGGAAAAACAATATGGTTAGAAAAATAGATAAAATAGGCAATGCCATCTAAACAACGTTTACACATTAAATTAGTTTTCTAGAACTAGGTTTCCAAAATTTTATTTCGATAGAAATTTGCTTCAAATATTTATTTATTTTTTGTGTGGTTACCAAACAAGGCCCAAGTCTTAATAGATTTCCCAAAATAAAACTACTAATGAGTTAATGACACATAAGCTCCTTTTAAAGATTCCTCAAGACGCTAATCTCCCAAAACAGAAAATTTTATGTTTGACACATAAGATCCTATTAATGATCCCCCATGATCACCCTTCCATCCAAAAAAAAAAAAAAAAAAACAAAAAAACCATAAGATCCCCCATGATCTTTACCAGAGTCCAAAAAATCAACAAGAACACATGGGACATATATCTCCTAAAAAAGCTCAAAACATAACTCCATCTTTGGGGCCATGAATGGGCTATAAGACCCATCAATTGGACTTTTGGGGCTGACATCTTGATTGCACGCTTCTTGTCATCATTCCTGCTTACATTATTCCCTGCGGCTTAAAAAAAAGACTTGTCCTCGAGTTGAAGCCAATATCGGTCCATTGGCAACAACCGCCTTTGCCCCAATCCTTCGTAGGCTTTGACAAGATCCGATGATGGAGGCTGATGTTTTTTTTTTTTTTTTTTTTTGAAGGCATGATGGAGGCCAATGTGCTTCTCACAAATTTCTTTCGTTGGTTGGATTGGTAGAGCATGTTGCTTCCTCATGGTGGATGTCCTCTTGGATGGATGCTTTGCATCTCTTAATTGATTGTCGAGCTACTTACTTCACATGTTGGAATGGTAATTGCGTCCTCCTCCTTGATTGGTTTTCTGATGTTGTTGCATTGCCCCCTTCACGTCCATATCAAATTTAAGAATCTCCTCTCTATTAATTTACTATCGATCCGTTGTCTTCTCCATTAACTAATCCATTCATTGATCAATTGATGGATTCTTCGATCCATCTAAGATGCTCGTCTATCTTCCACCAGTAACCACTTAGCCTTGAAGAACACTCTTTGGAGTCATCGCCGACTTGTTGTTAAAGTTCATATTGTTGTGTTCTAACTAAAGTCTCCCAAAGAATTGCTAGTATTGAGAGATGCTAAATTAACATTTTCTTCTGCCCAGATTCAACAAAATGCCACATCTTGGACAAATTCTCCTTTTTCTGCATTGCTCCTTTGTCAGCAAAGTTTGGGATCATTTTCTATTTTTGCTTCATATCGATTGGGTAATGTCGAAGACAGTGGATGATCTTTTATGGGCTTGCCACGACGGAGGCGGTGGTAGATCTCGGCTGTGAATCTTCTTTATCTTTTTGATTTTGTGTCGGGTTGTATTCTTTTCTTGCTTTTTTGTTTTGTTATTAGTAAAGCAAGAAAGACTGACTCTCTTATTACTAACCTAAGCAGAGCCTGAAAGGAGTACAACAACAAGAGGGCCTAACCCCCTAAGAAAAAAGAAGAAGAAAAAGAAGAAAAAACCCACATCTCAGGTTAGGAGGTCAAAAGGAGAAATGCGGGCTCGATGCGAAGAAGAGCTCAAAGGGGCATTAACTAGTTTCATAAGAAGGATTTTGTGATGCCTAGAAACAACACTAGTTTGATACCCCAAGTGAGAGATAAAGGCATGCACACCACGGACATATAGGCATATCTCCCAGGAAGGAGGATTTGATAAAGTTGATAAGCTTTCACCGTTTTGGAGTTTGATGCTGGCACCTAGAATATCAACAAAAATTAAGCTTAGATATATCAAGAAAAACAAAGGTTTGAAGGTGTTTATCTCTCAGCCCATGGATGCCCTCCTTCAAGATAATTCTGCAGATGGCTGTAATGGTAGGAGGGATACAGAAGAGGTCAGTTTTAGAGTTATTAATTTTAGCATAGGTGAGCGTCCATCTCGACCCAGTTAGCTTGCAAGCTTTTGCCATTATTTTTTCGCTTTTTCAGCTTCTTGATAAATTGTTGTTCTCTTTGAAAAATTATTTTTTACAATTTTTTAAAATTAAATTAAAATTTTAAAATAAATTAGTGTGGATGATGATGTTAATATTAGCATGCACCTCATAAATGTGTAAATATAAGAGGTATAAATAACATCTCATCAATGTAATTTTTTTTTTTTAAATTACAAAAAGTCCCGTCCATCTGTGGATTAGCCTCCAAGCATTTTAACATGATTTTTCCACATTTTATTTGCAAGTTAAATGGGTGAAATTAGGAAAATTTTGGAATTTATCCAAATTTCCCAAGTTTTCCGCAATAAAACAATCAAAAGTTCAAATCCATGATTTGAGCATGCAAAACATGCAAAATCATGGACTACTAACTTCATTCTAGAGATTCCAAACAATTTAAACAAGAGAAACCAGTTTAAATTAACAAAAACTCGCGATTGGGCTTCTGGTATCACACGCCTTTTGATCTCGATTTTTATACCAAAATGTCCTTTTTCTCTCCAAACAAATGAAAATGATCGCTTACTTACCGCAAGCGAAAATGCAAGCATGGAGGTGACCCAGAGGCCTATGGATGAAGGCATCTTGACAGAGGAGGTCGTGCATGGAGATGAGGAAGGCAGCCCAGATGGATGTCTATCTGTATGGATGGAGCCTCAGAGTGTCAGTTCGATAGCAGAGATTAGAGATCAGACAGCTCTGGTGACGGGGGATTTCATGTCAGCCTTGTCGGAAAGAGTCCCGCAAAGGGGTAGCAGTACGAAGAGGTAAAGGGAAAAAGGTATCAATGGTCTAGGGTATGAACCATGTAAAGAGAGTATCAAGAGAGATTGCTCGATTGGTAGGGGTAATGTTTGGGGAAAAACCTGAAGATTATGTGGCTTTGTTTGAGTTTGTGGAAGAAAGGGACCGTCAAAATATGGCCTAGGCACATAACAAATCATGGAATCAAATCAAAATCAGGAGGTGTTAGGCCTGGAAGTTGCATCTTCCTAAATTCAGTGCTCTCAGATGATACCGCCAATCGAGGTCAACAAGGGTTTAGTTATTTCTTATGAAGTTATTAAGCTGGAGTGTGCGCGGGCTAGGGAGTCCACAAAAAAGTTTACAAATTAGCGATATGTGCAATAAATGTAAAGTTCAACTAGTAGCATTTCAAGAGACCAAGATGCAAGGAATAGACAAAAAATTAGTAGATTCATTGTGGAAAGGGCCATCCAAATTGTGGGAGTCTTTAGATGCAGATGGGATGTCAGGCGGGATTTTGGTGATCTTGGAACTTGAATGTCTGGGGGTTGGAGGACTGTTTTAGGCGTTAGTTTTATTTCTCTCTCATTCTCAAAGAAATTGGTTCAAGATATACCTGGACTTTTACAATGGTTTATGGGCCAAACAAGCCGAGAAATAGGGCTCAGTTTTTGGCTGAATTGGATGCATGTCGGAACAAATGGCAGTCCCCATGGTGTCTAGCTGGTGATTTCAATGTGGCGCGATTTCCATTTGGAAGTCCAATGGGGGAAGGATTACCCTTAGCATGAGGAATTTTTCTGAATGGATCTCAAAGAATGATCAGTTGATCTACCAATGGGGGTGGTTAGGTTCACATGTTCAAATGGTTAGGTTCACGTGGTCAAATGGTTAGGTTAAGGCAATCAAGTTGAAATTAGATCATTTCTTACTGGTTGCAGAATGGTTAGAAAAGTATCTGCATGTGCATCAAAGAGGTTTGCCAAGGCCTATATCAGATCATTGTCCAATAATGTTAGAATTGGATGAGGAGGATTGGGGCTCAAGACTGTTCATATTTGAAATCTCATGGTTAGAGGTCGATGATTTCTCCGATCTAATAAGGGGATGGTGGTTCTCTTTTTCGGTCCTTTTTTTAGATCAAGTGCAAGAGTAGAGTTGGGCAGAATCCGACCCAATTCGGTGGATCCGACCCAAACCGAACCGAAGGCCTGGATCGGTGCGGATTGAGTAGGACAACTCAGATCCGATCGTACATCGGACCAAGTTCCGATCAGTGGTCAATCTGGACCGATCCGAAATCCGATTCGTTCTGATCCGACCCGATCCGCACAATGTTCATTCAACACTATTTACTGTAATGTTGTCCACTTGAGATTGGGATATACCTCATTTTTGGTTTAATACCATAACATGATCTAGAAAAATAGATGGATGAGATGGATGAAATAAAGACATCATGGTGGGGTCCACAAAGCACCGACTATCAGCCATTGGCTGGTGGTAGGGGGAGTAGCCAATCCCTCCTCTGTGCAGCTATGCTCAAGGCTCGAGGTGCATCGAGCACCGAGCTCTGACACAGAGACGGAGGGAAAATGTTCTATGCCGTCGAGCTCATGGGAACTTCCCATGAGGTCGAGCTGTGTGGGCCCCACCGTGATGTGTGTCGAACATCAACACTTTGCATTTGATGGGTCCCCTTTAAATTATGGGATATCCAAAAATCAGCCGTATATGGAACTCAGGTGGGCCATACCATCTAAAATCATGTGAAGACATTCCTAAAACATATAAAAGCACTTGGTAGGGCCCACCTAAAATTTGGATGCATCTGAAACTTGGTCTAACTCCTCATCCAAGTGGGACACACATAATGGATGGTCTGGATTTGTGAACCACACCTCGGTGGGCCCAAAAAATGATCATGAATGTTTTAATGGGAGGGTAAGCCGTAACCCCTCTCAACGTTTGTACGTAAGTGGACTGGCAGGTGTACCACGCACCATGCCAGCTGGTGCATTGACATCATTGTGGGTCCCATCATGAGGTATGTGTTATATCCAAACCGTCCATCCATTTGGCGGGCTCGTCTTAAGGCTTGAGTTGAAAATAAGACAGATCTAAAGATCAAGCGGACCACACTGCAAAAAGCAGTGGGGGTTGAATGTCTACCATTGAAACAGAGAATTTGATCCGAACCGTACCCAACCCGATCTGACTCAGTTTCCCTGACTGAGTCGGACTCGGTTCGGGTCAGGCCAGCAATGCGACGGATCGGATCGAGTCAGAGGACCCGGACTCGATCTCGGATCGGATTGAGTTCGGGTCAGGCCATTGAAAGTTTCGGACCGAGTCGAGTTGGACCCAATCCGGTCCAACTTGACTCGATGCCGACCTCTATGCAAGAGCGAGAGTAAACAAAATTAAGTCAGTAGTAGTGGACGAGGAGAGAATGGAAGGTAAAATTAAAGTTTGTGCGGCAATAGTTAAGTTTTATAAGAGGATATTATCAAGGGAAAATTGGAAGCGCACAAAGGTAGATCTAAAGAGGCTATTATCAAGTAGTAATGGACGGGGAGAGAATAGAAGGTAAAATTAAAGTGTGTGCGGCGATAGTTAAGTTTTATAAGAGGCTATTATCAAGGGAACATTTGAAGCGCACAAAGGTAGATCTAAAGAGGTAATCGGGGATGTTATATCTAGACCCCAAGGGGCTTTTGTGGTGGATCAAAAAATAGTGGATAGTGCTTTGGTGGCGCATGAATGCATAGACTTATGTAATAAGATGGGCTCAAAAGGAGTGGTTTGCAAGTTGGATATCGAAAAAGCATATGATCACGTGGATTGAGATTTTCTCAATTACATGCTAGGCCGATTGGGATGTGTCGAAAAATGGTAGGCTTGGATCAAGGCATGTGTGGCGTCGGCAAAGTTCTAGATTTTAGTAAATAGGTCTCCGAATGGCTTCTTCTCGTCATCTAAAGAGGGCTGTGACAAGGAGATCCATTGTCACCCTATTTGTTCGTGGTGGTTATGGAAGCTCTTGGTAGAATGATTGATAAGGGTGTAGAGGAGGGCCTTGTTAGAGGCTTTAGGGTTGATGAGTCCGATTTTCAGATTTCACACCTACAATATGCAGATGACATGCTTTTGCTATGTGAGGCCGAGGAAGAGTTCGTTGATAATCTTCGTTTGATAATAGTGTGCTTTGTAGCGGTCTCAAGCTTGAAGATAAATATTAACAAGAGCGATATATTAGGGGTTGGCATTTCGAGGGAGGAAGTGACGACATTTGTAAGAATTTGTTCTTTGGCTTCTTTGTATATATCGAAATCCATTGCTCGGTTTCTGGAGTGTTGGCTTGATTTGTGAGATTTTGTTCTTTGGCTTCTTTGTATATGTGTACATTTTGGTTGCAGCCTTAATAAAATTTATCCATTGTTCAAAAAAATAAAAATAAATTCCCGAAGGTAATAGAACCATTGATGAGAGTCCTTTATCTTGCAGAATCCAACAAGATACCTTCTATGGGCTTCCTCCATGAAAGCCATGGATAAAACAGAACCTGCCATCGTCATGATTGTGAGAACTATAAAGATTATTGGAAGATGATCGACAAACATTAGACGAATCAACTTCCCTACGACCTTCATGCAGTATATAATAATAGAAGAGATGTGCAATATTTAATTCTAGTAATGTCTCATGCACGTTCATTATGTACTTATTAGTTATTACTAAGTTTATGATATAATCGTTGAAGTCCTTTATTGTTTTTATTATTGTAATGTAGGCTGCTATTCAAATTTGAGATTCCAGTATGCTGCATCATTCGTTGAAGATGAAGAGGTGAAAGTTGGGCTAAAAAATGTGATGAAGAGATTAGAGATTGATTTAGATATGTAAATAATGGCGTTAAACGAAGTGAGTTCAACTCTTTAATTATCGGTTATCTATTGTGTACACATTTTGTTATTTTGGTGCTAAAAAGTTAAAACAATATGGATGTTTTGGCATGTTGTCCACAGTTGGAAATATATGGACTTTGTAGGGGCAATTTTTACTGTCATGTTATAGTAATAAAAATTGTTTTATTAGTGATGCAGAGTGGTGCATTTACAATATTACTATTACATAATGTAAGGTTCTTTTTTTCTTTCTATATAATTGATTAGTGGCTTCATTTTTGAGAAAGTACAAAGGCTTTCAAAGCAATAACGATAAAAGTTTTGAGCCAAACGACTTCTTCCTCTTGCTGCGAGAGGAATTGGAACTGTTTTGCAGTAATTCATTCAAAGCAGAGTAGGTTACATGCTATGATATTGGATTGATTTATATACATGTATTACAACATAAAGTTAAGGTTATGGAATGCAGAGTTTGTGGCGAACCAGATTTAAGAAGGTTACTTTTGTCCAATAACTTAGACTACATCTACAATGAAGATGATCAACTTTTTTTTTTTTTGGTTGGAACGAAGGGAGAAACATGTAGAAAACGATAGTAAGGAAGTCTAAGTGCGCGACCCATCATTGTGTGTGAGCTAGCAAGAGAGCCGTGCAACATTTTGTAGAGGGTTACTAAAGATTTGACCTAAGAAAGGAGTAGTAACAAAACCGAGACAGATAATGATGATGACAATTTTGATGCACCTAGTCATATTTTTGGTGTCGTTTAGCACACGGGAGCACAACCGTCCACAGTTTGAAGCCGATGAGCATTGATAGAACAGAAAAGTGCCAGACTTATGAGTATACTGATTTATGATACCACTAGCCTGGGAATGAGCATCATGGGGAGGCCGACATCAGTGGCATTGGAGATGGGGCACTAGTAGGACATCGAACAACTTATGGATATGGATGTGCCTATGAACTGTTTAGAGAGGCTCCTGAGGAACTTTCTTGTTGGATTAGTCTTGGATATGTTTCACATGGAGTAGGATATGGGGGTATAGGTATCCAGATCTGGGTCCGATTCAGTCATTGCAATCGTAGACTCAACAATACCAGTAAGGTTATGGCTATGATTATGAGTCTACCTCTGGCACGACTATTCTTATTCGAGCTCGACACAATAGATGCCCAATGGCAATAATGATTGTGATAAATCATCTTCGGCATTCATTGACATGGTTTTTCCCTTTGGTTATTATAAATATGTGACCCCCATTCCACAATCGGATGATGGCGATGTTGAGGTTGAGTAGCTACAGGCAGCACGATTTTCTTTCTGGTTGTGACATGATTGGTGAGTAATGTTGATGCAGAAATCTGGTCGATCCTGCCTCACCTCCTGCGAGCTGGAGTATTTGTGAGTTAATGGAGAACAAGAGAAGACATTGGGGGTGTCGGTTAAGGCAGGAGACCCTCCGATGCCTAAGTCATGAAATGGACTCACAGTAGGTGTAGTAGAATCAGGATAGTTGTGTGTACCTTTACTCATGGTAGGGGGTGTATTTATAGGCTTTCTAGGCGGTCTCGTATCCGAGTTGATTTGCTGGTTGGAGGTGCCGTATTGGAGTCGGACTCTATCTTCAAGAATATCCTTGATCTTTAACTCGATCAGCTTGATCCTCTACGAAGATCTCGGATGACAATCTTATCTTTATATATTCTAAGGATATTTGTATTCGTCGATTTCTGAGGCCGATGTTGGTATCCAAGGCCGACCTTCGAGGTACCTGAGGTCGAGGTCATCTCTTGAGGTCGGCGAACAAGACCGACCTCCAAAGTCATTGGTCAGCATAAAAGGTCGGGGTGATTTTTCGGGCCTCAAGCAATCCATAGTCATCGAGTCTGGCTGCTCAACTCATCTGTCTCATACATTTGTTTTAGCCTCATTTTACCCTTAACAAGTAATATTTTTGTATTTATGTTTGCCTTTTAACATCACTTTACTAGTTATGAGTTAAGTCCACTTTATACTTTATACATTAACATCTTATGGACCTATACAACTATACTATGATTGTTTGTGGTAAAATGTTTATATAAATATAAATATATGATTGTTTCATTATTTGATTCATGCCCATATAATCTTATTTATTCTGAATCATTTATATGATATTTAGAAAATTAAATATGGGAATTTTGAAGTTAGTCTAAGCTTCTCAGGTTAATAAAATCATTATGCAACTTGAGCAATATTCTTACCAAGGAATGACCCGTTACACTATCATAAATATTGTTCAAAACTAGAAAATAATACATATTTGGAATCCTCTCATTTTTGTTTCCAATTTGTCCATTAATTTTCAATTTCCTCCCATAAAAACAATTTCGATCATTGCGGTCCATAATGTAACGGTTTAATAGCCAGCTGTTATCGTTGTTGAATACCTTGATTCTGAACCACTTATGCTTGTCGTCCCCTAGCATACTCTTATATAACATTTCCATTAACATGACAACTTCGACAATTTCCTCATTTAAGAGATTTCTTTTGAAGGTCGGGCTCCACATCGATTGACCCCCCTTCACTTGCTATACACTAAGACATAAGAACTTCTTTATCCTTCACCACTTTGTAAAGCGTAGGGAATTCTTCCCTAAAAGGGTGATCCTAACACCATCTGTCCTTCTGAACACGGATACGCAACTCTTTCCTTGGGGAGAAAGAAATGTTCTCCTTGAAAGAGTTTACACTCCTAAGATCTCTTTCCATAAATTCTATATCTAGAGTATATGCTAGGAAACACTGCACACTTTCCACGCCATATTTGCAAGAGAACTTTTTAACATAAACTCTCCTTTTCCTCCCCGAACCTCCATAGCCATTTAACTAAAATGTATTGAAGGTTCCCCATCTCCTTGGGTTTACAACACTCCCCCACATTAACTAGATGAATTTTCTTTCCGCTCCTTTCTACAAGAAGTCTCTTTGAATATTCTCAATCCTCTCGATCATGCTTGCGGGGTAATGAAATAGAACCATATAGTATAATGCCTATTAGATATGGCCTTGATCAACTTGATGTGCCCCCTGAGGGATAGGGTTTTCCCTTCCTATCTTGAGAGTGTGCCATGAATTCCTTTGATAATTGTTTCCCGTAGGTGCTTAATTGGTTTCCTAATACATAACAGAAGAGTAAGGCATGTCGATGGAAGTTTGCCTCTCTTGCACCCAAACATGTTTGCAAATATCTCCACTTTTTCCTTAATCGGAGTTCTATAATCTTTCTTTTTTGTATATTAACCTTCTAACTTGGCACTACCTCAAAGCACTTAATGACCTTATGTAGGTTGTCCACTTGTAAGTGATCCACCTTGTAGAAGAGAAGGGTGCCATGAGCAAATTGGAGATGGGAGAGCTGAAAGTTGCATTTTGTACCACAAAACTTTCCACAAGGCCTTCCTCCCTTGCCTTGTTGAGCATCCTACTGTGCCTCTACCACCGTAATGAAAGAAATAGAGAAAGGGGGGATCGCCTTGCCTAAGGCCTCGAGAGCTTTTAAAGAACCCCTTTGCCAAACCATTCACAAGAACAAAAAAATGGGACGATCCTATGCATTCCTTCATCCATCCCTACCACTTAGTGCCAAACCCCAACTTGTCCAGCATATATCCCACAAACTGCCAGTCCACATAATCATAAACCTTCTCCATGTCTGGCTTACACACTATGCCTGGAGAGCCCGCTTGACGTTTGGAGTCAATGAATTCATGCTTCACCAGTGCATCATCTAAATGTCTCCCATATAGAAATGCCCCTTGGGATTTCGATATTACTGACCTCATGACCTTATGCAACCTTGATGCTAGGAATTTTATCAACGGTTTATCTAGACTGCCATTCAAACTGATAGGCCGAGAGTCGACCAAGTTCCCCACACCTCCTTTCGTGGGGATGAGTGCGATGAAAGATGCTCCTAGTTCCTTTGAAAGTCAGCCTCGAACAAAGAACTTGAACACAAATTCAATCAAGTCCACTTTCCTCTCCTCCCCAAAAACTTTGGAAAAGGGCAAGGGGACGGCCATCTGGCCTCGGGGCTTTGTCTCTTCCCAAGGTTTTAACCACCTCCTAGATTTCCTCCTCATCTGCCTGCCTTTGTATCCAGATTGCTTTGGCTTCTCCAATTCTATTGAAAGCCAGATTGTTGAGGGTCGGCCAGATTCAATTCTTCCTTTGAGAGAAGGTTCTTGTAAATGTTTAAGTTGCGTCACACGCCCCCTTTTTCTGTCCATTCACACCCATCAACCACCAAGCTATTAAGACAGTCGATGGAACACTGTTGGAACTGCTAACATCCGAGTCCACGACATTGCCACCTTCTCAAGCATGAGAAGATACTCCTTGATTTTGTGGTGGCTTTGTTAAATTTATCCAGTTGATTGAAATCTCATGGAGTATTTCCTCCACACCATCACATCTCCTCACTTTTTCCTCTCAATGCTTGCCATAGATCGCACACAAGCCCACATATGAACTTGCTTTGATACCAATCTGATTTTAGGTTATGAATAAGAAAGAAGAGGAGGGGAACAACTGTTTGCACAAACCACACAATTCAAGAGATTATTATTATTTGAAGGATATTATTATTATTGTTGTTATTATTTCTTTTTTGGTTTTCTCCCTAAACTCAGGAAATTTTTGTTCCAATCTATTATTCATTGACTCTATTCACAGTTGGCTTTACAGGCCTTGTACGTATAGATCAAAATACAAAAGATAAAGATCCAAAGAGATGGTACAAAATGGACTTCGCTAATTTTAGATTTAAATCATATCCTAAAGATTGAATTCTAAATTTCAAATTCCGAAAGGGAAATAAGAACAACTTCAAGATTCTAATTTCTAAGTCTTTAAAAATCTTTCCAAAATAAAAACTATTAAAATCCTATTAAAGATTCATGAAGACACAAATCTCCAAAACCATTAATGACTTGATGACACGCAAGATCCTCCCAAGATCTTTATTGAATAATGATTCCAAAGAATCAAGCCGCAATCACAAATTGGATGTATTTATGCTTGAAAACCTAAACACAACTCCACTTGGGGTCCATAGAATGGGCTGTAGGACTAGCAAATTGGGTGTTTAGGACCTATTTCTTCATTGTGCATATGTTGTGATTGTTCCTGTTTGCATTGTTGGACGTCTCTGGCCATCTGGCTGTTGTGAATTTTTCTGGTTGAATGTAGACCATTTGTCACCTTATTTCTTGAGTTAGTGCTGCCTTTTTTAAGGTTACTGATGACTGGCTACCACAGTCTGATTGCCTTGCCTTTTGGCTTATGGACCATCCACATTAGGCCCTAGTAGGTCAATGACCTTGAAAAATATACACAAGGGCCAAATATATGATGGAGATGTTTTGGTCTGAACTTCACGCCATAATGATATTCTCGTAATTGCATGCTATTGTTTTATTTGTGGACTGCACTTGTCTTAGCTTTATATATTTCTTCCATGTCTTCTTTATTGTATATTTCAGGCATGTCTGGATGTTCCCCCAGAATGAAAATGATGTGGAATGAGGCTCAATCCAGGCGCATTTTGCGGTGCGAGGTGTTTGGTGCATCCTGCAAAATGTGTGTGGCAGGATGCGCCCTATGCTCCTGCTGCGCAAGCATACTCAAAATGAGTTTGTGATATTATCGTGTCCAGCCTATTATATAGTTGCATTCGCGTCTCGTTGCCCTGCTTTCCTAGAACATTCTCAACAGGCCCTGTGCCTGATAAATTGGTAATATGAGTACTTTGTTTTGTAAGATTTAAGGTGTAGGATTATGCACCCATTTATGCTAGACCTTGGTTTCTTCAATCAGGGCAGTCTCAACCACCATGCCACCTTTCGGTGTTCCTCGAGGTTACTGATTCCCGTAACACCAGTAGTGATTGGAGCTGCTTTGTGAGCCACCGGCTATCGGTTGTAAATCAGAAAATGGAGGAAAAGTCAGTTTCAAAGGAATCGCAGAACCGCTACTCCAAAGCTGCAAAAGATTGGGGCTGGCGTGAGTTTGTGACTCTCACAAGTCTTTTTGACCAGGATTCAGGCTTCCTCATTCAGGACACGGTCGTATTCTCAGCAGAGGTTCTCATCTTAAAGGAGACATCCATAATGCAAGGTTTTTGTGATCAACAGCTGGATTTGAGTGGCCTGGGTTCTCTAACCGATAAGGACGGTAAAAGAGGTTCATTTACTTGGAAGGTGGAGAATTTCTTATCCTTCAAGGAAATAATGGAAACACGGAAGATCTTTAGCAAGTTCTTTCAAGCTGGCGGATGTGAGCTGCGGATAGGTGGGTCAATAAAGATCTGTTGCACTTATTCTTTTTTCTGCCTTATATCAGATGTCTCCTTCAACATAAGTATTTCTATTGTGATTCAGGTGTATATGAGTCCTTCGATACAATATGCATTTACCTGGAAAGTGATCAATCGTCTGGAAGCGATCCTGATAAGAACTTCTGGGTTAGATACAGGATGGCTGTGGTTAATCAAAAGAACCCTGCAAAAAATGTGTGGAAGGAATCATCTATCTGTACAAAAACATGGAACAATTCTGTTCTCCAGTTCATGAAGGTCTCTGATATGCTGGAGGCAGATGCAGGATTTCTTGTACGTGACACAATGGTTTTTGTTTGTGAAATCATTGATTCCTGCCCCTGGTTCGAGTTTGCAGATCTAGAGGTGAGTGTGGACACCACCAGTCTTTATATCCAGCCATATGCCTCTCTCTCTCTCTCTCTCTCTCAGACACATACACACGCCACATCCAACTGGTTGGACCATAAGTTACTGTCTACCCAGTGGATAATTTCCAACCTATCATGTGCGTTCAGCATGTTGGTCCAGTAGGTTGGTCTCACCGTAAAGATGACCTTCTGTACAAATCAGCACTATCCACTCATCAGGTGGACCACACTTGTATTTTGTTATTTAACAGTGGCTATACCTATACGTTAGTTCTAACGTGTGGCCCATGATGAGTGGATGGGGCTGATTTGTACAGAAGGTCATCTTCATGGTGAGGCCTACCTACTGGATGGGGTGGATGTCGGATGCACATGATAGGGTGGAAGTTATCCGTTGGGTGTACAGTAACTTATTGTCCAACCGGCTGGATGTGAGCATTTTCTCATATATATATATATATTTGTATGATTTGGAATGAGGCCTTTAGTCGCTACTCTTTTTCTCAATCCGTTTGGTCTTTTGAGTGCTGATCCATCCGTTAGAGTAGACAATGACTGTGTTTTTTACATTGTGTTTGGATGCTCAATCAACTCGAATTGCAGTAATTCAATCCAATTGACAGTAAATAACCAAAGTGAAGCTAGCCTGCTCCATTTATAATGAGGAATTAGCCTGTAGTTGCAATTGCAATCATTTTGAGTCTGCCTTGATATGCATGGAACTGCCACTACTAGGTGTTTGTCCACTGTTATGAACTATAAAAGGGTGATGTGCCCCACTTTGCTCATTTCCTCTATACAGTTGATTGAACAAATTGCCATTCAGTTCAGTTGAGCATCCATACACACACTTAAGCACGCCACTAGTTTTTTCTTCAGTCCAACTTTGCACCAGATGTCTGCCAAAATTATAAAAAAAGGCTTTTCGTTTAATGCTTTATTGCCAAATAAAAATTTAAAAGCCTAAAGTAGTTGATGCTTTGTGGGATTGCTTCGTAATTGTTGCTTAATGCAGCATACACCAGAACAGCATTTAATTTTTTACACATGATTTACTCTGATCTTATATGGTTGATATAATTTTTATGAGTCCTGCCAAAATTGACTACCCTTCTGTTAACATTTGCTGTTGCATCAACATAGTGAATCATGAGCATTAAAACATGGGATATTTTATAGGGATTTGCAGTTTTGTTGTCCTCTTCTCCTTATGCTATATATTTATATATGTATATGTATGCATAGATGTTTGTATCCAATCGGTTGGACGAATAGTTACCATCCACCCAGTGGATAACTTTGAACATGTCTTGTGCACACAACATCCAGCTCGTCCAATAGGTTGGCCCCATATGAGAATCACCAGGTGTACAAGTCAGTCCCATCCACTCATTAGGTGGACCATTTTGTATTTTGTTATTTACCAGCGACGATACATTATTTTCTATGGGCAAAGCCAAACAGAATTGGATACTTTTTCAAATTCCTTTCTTTTGGCTCATGCTTAATACAATTCTATCTGCCAATTTTATGTACATCAAGAATCTCTTCTCTGGTGACATTGGGTTTTCTTTGACAGGTTTTTGCTTTAGAGGATGATCAGGATGCATTATCAACAGATCCAGATGAACTCATCGATTCGGATGACAGTGAAGAGATAAGTGGTGATGAAGAAGAGATTTTCAGAAATTTCCTCTCACAAGCTGGGTTTCACCTCACATATGGAGATAATTCTTCACAACCTCAGGTCACTTTGCGGGAGAAGCTTCTAATGGATGCTGGAACAATAGCTGGATTCCTGACTGGCCTTCGTGTTTATCTTGAGGACCCTGCTAAGGTGAAACGCTTACTTCTTCCAACCAAGCTATCCAGTATCAATGGTGGGAAGAAAGAGGCCAGCAGGGGTGATGCTAATTCACCCAGTCTAATGAATCTGTTGATGGGGGTTAAAGTCTTGCAGCAAGCAATCATTGACTTGCTTTTGGATATAATGGTTGAGTGCTGCCATCCGTCTGAAGGAAGAACTGGTGACGACACATCTGATATGAGCTCAAAATCATTTCCAGATCATGATGAAGCCACCGTTCCAGAATCTAGTAGGCAAAATTCAGCAACAGACTCTGCACAGTGTGACTTAAGCCAGAGACTGGATGCAGGGGTTGCTAAAAATATCAATGCACATGCAGTACAAAGCTCAGATGCAAATAGGAATGAGATACCTGCAAAGACTGTTCCTGGACGGCCTATTTCTCCTCCAGAAACATCTGCAGATGATCTTTCTGTAGATGACAGTTCTAATCGAGCTCCCAAGGTACATCAACAATGCTTTGTATATTCTTGATTTCTAAGTGTGATGGTCATGTATTATTTGGTTATAACATAATGAGATACTGTATCTTCAGACCAAGTGGCCAGAGCAGTCTGAGGAGCTCCTGGGATTGATTGTGAATTCACTGAGAGCCCTTGATGGTGCGGTTCCGCAAGGTTGCCCAGAGCCAAGGCGAATGCCTCAGTCTGCACAAAAGATTGCTCTTGTACTGGATAAAGCTCCAAAGCATCTTCAGCCAGATCTAGTTGCTCTTGTACCAAAATTAGTTGATCATTCAGAACATCCACTTGCTGCTTGTGCACTTCTTGATTGTCTGCAGAAGCCGGATGCCGAACCTGCACTGCGATTACCTGTAAGATATTTCTTTGCTGTTGGTTACATGTGAAGCTTAGTGGGAATGATCTCCTATCAAATTCTGAGCTTATTATTTCCAACAGGGAGAAACTTCAGTATTGATTATCAATGGTTCTGTATGCATTTTTTTTGGGGTTTATTTTGTCTTCTCTTTATCCATCTTATGTTAACTGAAAGAATTATTTGTTCGTCAGGTTTTGGGTGCTCTTAGTCAGCTGGAGTTTGGCAGTGAGGTTTGGGAACGTGTTTTATTCCAAGCTTTCAAACTGTTGATTGATTCCAAAGATGAGCTGCTTGCATCAGCCATGAATTTTGTTTTTAAGGCTGCATCCCAATGCCAACATCTTCCTCAAGCAGTATGCATGCGGGCCACTATGAAATTTTGAATTAAATGTCTTTTTCCATGACGCCTTTAAGTTCATTTGCGAATAATTTCATGGGAGTCTTTGCATTTTTTTAATACATAATTTGTTATTACTTTTTTATTGTAGGTTAGAGCAGTTCGGGCCAGGCTGAAAAGTTTGGGTGCCCTAGTGTCACCTTGTGTGTTAGACGCTCTTAGCAACACTCTCAGTACTCAGGTGGATGTTGCTGAAGCCATGCTAAAAGATTTAGATTCTGATTGTGAGCCTTTTGGCAATTGTATAAAAATTTCGTGTGGCCTCTTTTCTTTTGGAGCAAATGGGCTTAGCACTGAAGCATTACATGGGGCTGAAGAGCATGTAACATCTGCAGGCCATCATATGTCTGATATTTATATACTGATAGAGATGCTATCTATACCTTCCCTTGCTGTTGAAGCTTCACAGGCTTTCGAGAGAGCTATTGCACGAGGGACTTTTGGGGCCCAATCAGTGGCCATGGTTTTGGAATGGCGTCGTTCTAAAAGGTCAAATATTAATTGCAGATCTGTTGCTGATAACTCTCGAAATATGGATATCGTTGCAGAAGGAAAATTCAATGATTCGTTGCCGGTCCAAGAAGATGATTTTGCTCCAGTTCTTGGTTTTGCCGAGGCACTGGCCTCCTCTAAAGACTCCCTAGTGCAGGATTTCGTGAAGATGCTGTATGCTATATTGTTTAAAATGCATTCTGATGAGGGTTCTCATGTAAGGATGTTGAAAGGACTTGTTGAACGGGCCACCAGTACCACTGATAAGTGTTGTGAGGCAGACTTGGATTTGGATATTTTGGCATTCCTAGTTCATGAAGAGGGAATTGCAAGGCCAGTTCTGAGCATGATGAGGGAGGTTGCTATACTTGTGAATATTGATCGTGCAGCCCTATGGCATCAGTTATGTGCTAGTGAAGATGGAAATAATCGTGCTCGTGAGGAAAGGCAAAATGAAGTTTCCAATATGGCTAGAGAAAAGGCTATTTTATCCCAACGGATCAGTGAATCAGAGGCAACTAGTAACCGCCTTAAGGTACATCACATTGCATTTCAGCGAATGAGGATGATACCCAAATATGGATACTGATATGGAGATGTACAGGAATAGGGATACAAGTCTGTATTTCACAAATTCCAGGACACATACAGACATTATCATCCCATTCTTAATATGTGATTCATATTTAGCTTTATGGTCTTTACTAGAGTTGTTAAAGGATATTCATATCAGTGGGTATGAGGTACGTGACCTGACTTCAATGGTTTTGGTTCAAAAAACTAGGTTCAATTAATAATCAGGTTGTGTCTGGTCCTTTAATTTAGACCTGATTCTGAATGGGGACAGCTCAGGTACCTTAGTGGGTACCTGAATATATCATATTGTGTTATATTAATATCAGCGTACAATCCTAGCTTCTATACCAAACAATGTTATCAACTCGCACCTATGATTGTGTGTGACCCTATATGCTGTGTGCATATGTGATCGGATATATATATATATATATATATATATATATATATATATATATATATATATATATATATATTTTAAATTTTTTCGAAAAATAAGAAAATGAAAAATAAGAGGAAAAATTGAAAAAATGTATATATATATTTTTAATTAGGGAAATTTCCATAAGTGATTGGATAACTTATTTTACTCATTTCAGGTTCATTTGGAACTTTGAGTGTTTCATTTAGTTATATATATTTAATTACTTATATTATATTTACATAAATTTAAAAAAAATCAACAAGCTAGTTAATTATTAAAATCTTCGAACATAAACATTTTATTGATAACTGAAACTTTCAAGTTTCAAGTTACAACTTAATGTACAAATACAATTAAAAAAAAAAGACAACTGACAATATAATGAAATATAAAAAATAAACATACTAACATAGTAAATACTAAATACCAAATACTAATATAGTAATACACTAATTATACATTGATCTAGTTGTCATTGTGGCATCTGATCACCATTGTCGTCTCCTTCTTCGAAGTATACTTTATCGTCTTTCGTTTCTTCATCATCTGTTCGCACTAGTACTTCATCTACATCTAATGGTTGATCTTGATATACTCTCTCTCTCTCTCTCTCTCTCTCTCTCTCTAATCACCTCTATCTCGTCCACCACCTAACCGTTACTGCTTGGCCTCCCTCTTCTCTGCCTTCGAGTGGAAGTACTTTCTCCAAGTGTCAATATGAATGTGGCATCTTTGACTTGGGCCCATGTTAGGTCATCACCTGCAAAGATCGGGTCTTTTGTCTCTAAGAGTGTAACGCCTTGAAAATCGGGGGTCGAGCATAGGCCCAACTCCCGAGTTCTAACACATCACTTATGCAACATAGATAATGATGATTAAATGTTGTCCGTATTAGTGCATTAAACATGAATGAGATTATACCAAATCAGCATATCATACTCTAGAGGCAATTAAATTACGCTAGCGGAAGACTGTGATATGTATATAAACTGTATAAAAGTAATGGCGAGCCCTCAGAGTATGAATGTCACTAGGTTAAATAATTACAAGTTTAGTTCCAAAATGTACAAAATAAAATAGTGTAATGTTCTCTATCCAAAACCCTGTAGCCCCGACAGCGCAACTCCAGGTCTACATAGACCTGCCAGAGAGTTGCATATAGGAGAACTCCTTGTCATCGTAATAGTCCCGCTCTGCCTCATAAGCATCGCCATCACCTGCAGCTAAGACAGAGTCTGGTTGGTGTTTAAAACACCGTCCCAGAACGTGGGAGTGGGTGATCAACTCAGTGGAGCTATAAGGCAAAGGTTAACATGTTATCAATTCAATCAAGCAGTAATGATAAAACAATACAATCAAACATCCCTAAGTACTCTGGTTAATGCAAACATGATATGCATTAATGATGCATGCCCTCGCCTGCACTCCCTCTGCGATCTTCCTCTTACGGTCGCGGCATGCACCCCTTCCTCTGTGCTCAACACCAACGTCAAAGGCACATGCAATGCGGTGCATGAACGTGATTACCGAGTGCTTATTAGGCCTTTTCATCCAGCATGATTGGGAAGCGAAGGTACCTCCCTTATATCATTTCCCAAACAATGATCCATTCTAGGGTCTTCAGTCCCAACTAGTCTCATACGATGTTGCGGTTCCAGGTCGCTACAAAGGGCTCGTCACCTCAATGCAGGCCTAGTTTATACTCTAATTGCTACGGAAAGGCTCGTCGCCTCAGCGCAGTCTCAGATTATGCTCGAGGTCACTACGAATGACTCGTCACCTAGTCGTAGGCCGACAGCTCGAATACAGTGTCCCATACCACCTTATTCGGCTCACGAGCTTAGGTTGCTCACTGGTCACTACAGGTAGGCTCGACACCCCGGTGTAGGCCGACAGCTCGATCACGGTGTCCCATACTACCATGTCCGTCTCATAAGTCTTAGCGGATCGAGGTACCAAGGTTAACGGGATTTCCACTGGTGAGTTTGATACCTTAGGTTCAAGCAGTAGCGTCCATACATGGTGAACATACATCGGGTCAATCAGGTTATTTGACAAGCTCGACTGGTACGAGCGTACATCGAGTTAGTCGACATGAGGTGCGTAACTACTCTGTGGCATAACTACTGTCGACAACCAAAGTACGGCTTAGATTCATCGAATGTCCTGTGTGGCGAAACCACCTTAGCTACCAAATTAGAACCTGTTACCGATTGCCTGGACTATACCATAGTCCCAAACACACTCTAAGCAATTGTATACGCATGTAATAGCCAAAGATAGCATGTGACAACTAAAATCAAACACAAATCTCATTTGAGCATTTCAACGAACACATAGTATACATGTTAGTATACATAGGCATTTCAACAGTAAATCACATAGTGGTAAGATAGGTTACATATAGGAAACTCTAACTATGAATAAGGGGATTGAGAATCCTATCTCAACACCCTCATTAGGTACATCACATCAGGCATTTTCTCATTCAGACCATTTATCAAACACTTAGACTACACATATTACATACATGTAATAAATTTGTTAAAACGCATATCGTAGCAAATCCTTCCACATAGGAGTTGCCACACGTACAACCATCATGTTTCCTCAAACATAAATCATGGCAAGCACAAATCATAATTCCATATCCATATAAACATTTCAACAAACACATGGAATGCATATATTTCAACATAGTTCATATATATGTGTAATATACGGGAAACATCGTATCTAAACATATGTGATAACAATCAAGTCAGTCATAAATCATTATTGACATTGAAAGCCTTGAAAACCATAACCTAAACATTTATAGTCTGCACCTTTCGCCGATACACAAGTATCGAACTCAGTTTGTATGTCAAGTCTTCGTCTACGGCACGACGGCCACTTATAGCATGAAATAGGTTAGCTATTTCATCACTTATACTATTTGAAACTCTAAAACAAATTAGGGTTAGGATTTCTTACCCAAGAACGGAGTTGAAATCGCCGGGATTACGATTCAGAAAGGCTGATTCAGCTCGTGGAGTGATGAGATTGAATCCCAGGAACGAACTCCAACTCTCTCTCTCACTCTCTCTCTTTCCTTCTCTTTCTTCTCTCTTCTCTCTATAGGGTTTGTAAATTCGTATGTGAAGGGAGAGAGAGGGTTTAAGGCCCTTATATAGGCCCATAACTGATGGGAATGGCCCCAGGGCCATGGTATACTTAGGTTATAGCCAAATATTGGCTGTTTCAGTCCAACGGAGCACTTTTGGTAACCCCTTTTCTGCGTGCGGTCGGACTTAAGCTCCTTAACATTGGATCTAGGTCGAGTTAAGGTTTCGGTCCGATTGGATTTACAGATCGACCGCGGAGGACCAGTTTCAGTTCAACGGTCACCGGTGTTCGATCAGGGCCACAAGTAACTGACAAGTGTATGAAATTTTCCCTGATCCAAGGGTGTAATTGGGTCAGTTTCTGACGGTCTGAAAGCTTAGAATTGGCCCGCAAGCGAACGGCCCAAATCACTTAAATCTGAGTTCAATTTCTAAAAGTATTCGTATTTCTCACACACTTTGCTCTGGGTCCAAGTTGTGCGTTTCTGGATACTATTTGGACTTGATTTTGGAGATGGTTGTCAAGCCTAGTAAGGCAGTCATAAGTGTATAGTTTCGCGGTAATCGGACTTTTGACGCGCGGTCCAGGTCTGATACGAAGTTTCAATGTGCTCCCGAGAGCAACTGAGTTTTGAGATTGATCCTAGATTATAGGGTAATGTAGCGTTAATGATTCTACCAATTTTGGGTCTTGCAGTTCGTATTTAAAGTGCTTCAAGCTAATTTCATAGCTAATCTAGTTTAGCACTTAGTTAATTTCGTCTAATTTCTAAGTGATTTCTGCTTGAGGTGGTACTCGGGTCTTTGTACGGATTTTTCCGAGACGTTACAAAGAGCCACTCACTATCTGCATCTAAATCATCTAGGTAGATAGGATGATAGAAACTAGGTTTTTCTTGCCTAGCCCAAAATCGTTCTTGCAGCTTCTGGTTGTATTAGACAAAGGCCACGTCGTTGAGCTTCTTTTATTTAAGACGATTTTTTTTTTTTTTTTTCTTCTTTTGTGAATCTGCATTAAAGAAAGTGCATTAGCGATGGCTTATGGATGTTACTTTTAATTCCCTAAGATTTAAGACTAAATTCAACATTAAGGAGTGAATTGCCAAACTTACCGCCTCGAACGTGCTCTAGCTACGCTTGCAATTGTTAGCAGAACATACGAGTCCATGATTCTTTGTGGCCAACTTCTTTAGTGGTGGATCCTTCTTGTTCGGGTCCACTTCATAGGCAGCCCACTAGTCAGCTGAAATAACAGTTGAAGTAGGTTAGACTTTATACATTTTAAAAAACTATTTCTAAGTTACTTAGACTGAGTTGCTAAGACATTCATACTTAATAATTTTATTGTCCTATGCCTAATGACCATTTCTCTTAAGAAAATACCTACTATTCATGTAAATGTCCAATAGAGCTGAAATCCTATCTTGTTCTTCTTTATCTGGAACCATTCTTTCCAAGATATTAAGAAAGCCAACCATATGCATCGCTTCTACCTCTATCCAATCGGCGAAAGCAAATAATACGACCAAATTAAGGATGGAGATAGCCAAATACAATGGAGATGACATTTGGTTGCCACATCTCCTATCTATAAAATCTAAAATGGGCTTGTAATCACATTCTTTATAGTTGAAGTGATCCATGATTTTGTTTTTAGCCATCTTCATTGCATCATAAATGTAACCCATTTGTGGCTTCTTATTTCCATCCACCAATTAAAATACATTAAGGGTTCCGACGATTTTTAGTGTCTTTAACACTTGCGTTCAAAAGAATTGCGAAAGAATGGTTTGTTGGACTAGCTTCCTTTCAGCCTTCTTTAAGTAAGACCCATTGTTCTAGTTGGCCAACACTACAAAGCTTTTAAGCTCGATTTTCTTTGAATCAATTTTTGTAGTGTGAAGAAAGTTGTTGCGAACCGGGTGACAACTGGACGAAGCAAGTTTAATGCAGGGGCATTTGCACACTGGGCTCGAGTGGGGTCGCTTGTGGGATGCAGGGCACACTCGGGGTGGGTGCGGCCCATGGAGGAGGTCTCGTGTTCGAGACTCCTCACCAGGGGTGATTAATGCGCATTTCACACCGGGCTCGAGTGGGGTAGCCTGTGGGATGCGGGGACACACTTGGGGTGGGCGGCTCATGTGATTTGGGGCCCACGAAGGGGGTTCAGCCGAGGTCATAAAACCTATGAGAGGGCTATGAGATAATGAGATTAATTCTCCATACTCTAAAAGTTCGAGCTTTTAGAGTAGGTGGTTAATTGTCCTGCATCAAATTGGTATTAGAGCCGGAGGTCTCGAGTTCGAGACTCCTCACCGGGGGTGATTAATGCAGGGGCATTTTTATACTGGGCTTGAGTGGGGTCGCTTGTGGGATGCAGGGGCACACTCGGGGTGGGTGCAACCCACGGAGGAGGTCTCGTGTTCGAGACCCCTCACCAGGGGTGATTAATGCGCATTTCACACCGAGCTCGAGTGGGGTAGCCCGTTGGATGCGGGGACACACTTGGGGTGGGCGGCCCATGTAATTTGGGGCCCACGAAGGGGGTTCGGCTGAGGTCCTAAAACCCATGAGATGTGGGGCCTGGGCTATGAGATAATGGGATTAATTTTCTATACTCTAACAGTTCGAGCTTTTAGATCAGGTGGTTAATTGTCCTGCATCAAAGTTACATTGAATCTGTTTTCTCATATGATGGAGAGGAAGGGCATGTTTGTACATAAAGACTATGATTGTCCTAGCCTTAACAATCACTTTAATGTACAACCTACTTATATCTTCTATCATAAGATCTATACAATGTGCCGCACAAGAGGTCTAAAATAAACGACGCCTCTTTTCCATAAGAAGGCAATTGACGGCTATATATGAGGCTACGATGTCCGTGAAAACTTGGACAATATATTTCTCTTGTACTTCCTCAACTAGACTATCTAATAATTTGAACAAATAATCAGTCGTATGGGAATGGGCTAATGCATCTCTACGGAAACATGTTCCCAGTTGGAAAATTCACTAGAAAGTTAATTAGAGTCCGATTGGGATTTATCGGTCTATTCTTCGACCATAAGAGTACAACCATAGATTTTCCACGATTCTTTATATTTGGCTATGAAACTTTTTTTTTTTTTTTTTTAAATAACATCGGTTTTGAGACATGTTTCCCTCACTTCGTGATATAAAGGAGATTTGAACCCATATCCAAATTGACCTATTGCTTCCACTATAACCTTCAAGCTTTTGAACTTAACAGTGTTGAAAGCAAAACCAGCTTGGTACAACTTTTAGTGATATATTGAATCATGATTTTTCTATCTTTTTGCTGGCATCAATTTTCCAAGGTGGTTTGTGTGGGTCCTTCACTTTTATTCATTTGGTTGACCACATCCTTGGGATGTGATTTACACCATCTATCCATAGGCTCATGCCCACAAGCTCTTTTCGGAGCCAGTGGTCTAGACCGCCTGGTCGACGTAGGGGGGTAGGATTAGGTTCATCTACATTAACCACATCTACATTCTCTTATACTTCTTGTTCCACGACTCTTCTCAAAGTACAACACTCGTGTTTTCTTATTGATTGTCGATATCCATGTACTCCATGATTTTCTTTTGGATTTTTGGAGTAATATTGGGATATGCTTTTGTATTTAATTCCGGCGTGTGTGCAAGGTGTTGCTTGTGCTTTGCAATGCCATCGACACGTACAAACCTGCATAACTCACAGACCATGTGAGCCTTTTTGGTAGTACTATGATGGTGCCTGTACTTCCAACCCGGGTCATTCAACTTGGGTTTCAAAAAGAAGAATGGGAAGAAGAAGACATGATTCTTGTACACTTGTAAATGTAAAGAGAGAAAAAGAGAGAGAGAGAGAGAGAGAGAGAGAGAGAGAGAGAGAGAGAGAGAGAGAGAGAGAGAGAGAGAGAGAGAGAGAGAGAGAGTGTTCCTATTTACTAAATGAATTGAGTGAATGACAAAGAAGAAGAGAATAATGGATATTACGAACTAGTATCTACTAAATGAAATGAATAAGAAATGAAAGTATGAAACTATAAAAGATATGGGAGGAACAGTATGCAAAAATGATGATAATGCAAAGAAGAAATAAAAGAAGAAGGTCCCAACAGTCAGATTTCTAATTGCATATGAGCGTATGAAATCACATTTGATAACTGTTAAAGTCCCTTGATGTACATTGATGCGCCATCCTCTAATGGCTCAAGCTTTTAGAGAAAGTGGTGATCTGACATGGTATCAGAGCGGAAGGTCTTGTGTTCAAATCTTGGGAGCAACAAATATGCCTCGGTAATATATTCTCCCATGGGGGGACAGGAAAATCAAGTCCAGCCTGTTTATGGTGTGAGAGTCCTTCCACCCTTGTCTAGTATGTTCTCGTGTGGAGTACCACCCCGCACGTGCGGGGAGTGTTAAAGTCCCTTGATATACATTGATATGCTATCCTCTAATGGCTCAAGCTTTTAGAGAAAGTGGTGATCTGACAATAACATTGATCCCAAATAATGCGATCCACGACCCTTTCTCTCCTCTTTCCTTATGGATGGTCGCTCGTTGTCATTGTCGTCAGTGTTCGAAATATTGGTATCACGTTACGTATCGCACCCTTGGGATATGAATACATATCGGTTATCACATGGGATATATCGGTTGTATCGCGTAATGTATCGTTGTTGTTGGAAACATGGGGAAACATTGGGAAATTGGATGAATTTTTCAATGAAACTTCAGTGATTGTTAAAAAAGAAGTCAATACACACTTATAATTCAAAACATAAAAAAAAAACAAGTGCATATAATAGATTTTCTTTGTATGGGATACTAATCTATGCGTTGTCTAACTAAATTGATGCAAGCATATTTAAAGTCTATTCGTATAATTTATAAATGTAAGAAGTGTGGAAACACAAGAAATACATTCAAAAGCAAAAGAAGAATCACTAGATCAGGTTACATATATGTTTGATTTTATGTTTGGACACAATTTGCAACTGATTTGCGAGAAATTTATTTATTTATTTATTTATTTTTTTTTCAATCTTCTGCAACCCGGCCCATCTCCTCCAAATCTCGAAATTAAAGCTCCCAATCCGTGATTTTTCATGAAAACATGAAAAATCATGGATTTGTAACAATTTGACACTAATTTAACATGATTTACAGAAGAAAAAAAAGGGTCGAAAATCGAAAATGCTCACAGGATCAAACATGTGGGATATATCGCACTACTTGTGTGTTTTGTATCGCACAGGTGGGATACAAGATATATCGTGGGATATATCGGCTAATATCGTTGATATTTAAAACACTGATTGTCGTCACCAACTCTTTGGACAGCAAATGGCCAGATGCTATTAAGTCCTTACTCTCCTCCTACATCATCATCGTTGTCATTTTTGTGTCATCGGATCTCATTTCTATGAGTGGGGCCCATGAACATGGTTCCTCCTCTGCCATCATCGTTGTCATTTTTGTGTCATTGGGTCTCATTTCTATGAGTGGGGCCCATGAACAAGGTTCCTTCTCTATCATCATCGTTGTCATTGTTGTTGTCGTCGGATCTCAGTTTGTATGAGTGCAGTCCATGGACAAGGTTCTATGATGCAGACCGTTGGTCTCATGGGGCACAGATGGACCTCCATTTGTGTGAGTTGAGCCCATAGTTTTGTGATCAGTCTGATTGGCCCCATCATGAAGGACCACACCACAGAGATCTCCCAGATTGGAAGATCCTACCCATCCTTAAGACCTGATTATATACCCAATGGTTTACCTGAATCCTGTCAGGTTTGGATCCTGCATCTGATGGGACATGAACTCGATTCCCTTACTCGATATGGGAACACCAAGATCCATGCTCTGAACCTGACCCGTTGACAAGCTTTTTACAATAGGACAACAATATAAGAAGATTATTGGGTTAACAATATAAAAGAATTATTGGGTTTTCAGGGTATGGTATGATTTTATTTAAAACTATAGTTATCCCGTATCTGCTAACAGTATCCATATTATATTGTGTCTGACACGATGTGCTGGCATATGCAAATAACTAGGTAGCTTAGCTGCCAAGATAGGCAGTGAAATGCCTAATCTATGCTGTTCTTTCTGTGGCAATACTTCATGTTAGCACTTTGAAAAATGCAGTCTGAGATGAGAGCTGATATGGACCGTTTTGCTCGGGAAAAGAAGGAGCTCACTGAACGGATACAAGAAGTTGAGAATCAACTTGAATGGCTTCGATCAGAGCGAGATGAAGAAATCAGTAAACTCTCTGCTGACAAGAAAGTACTTCAGGACCGTCTGCATGATGCAGAGACACAGCTTTCACAGTTAAAGTCTCGGAAACGTGATGAACTGAAGGTGACTTATTTCTCTTCTTTTCCTGCTATTTCTTAGGAATTATTTCAAGCCAAAGATAAGCTAATTTGTTCCTTCACGGGAACATAGAGAGATTTTGGAGGCTTGTTGTGATTGATTGAGCTTGGAATGATCATTGTGAATTGACTGGCTATTCCCTTGAACATGCATTAGTCAGTCGGCTTCTCCAGAATATTTGTATCCATTAATCTTTTTGAGTGTTTTCTAAGTATAATTGTCCCGTACTAAGCACAATCCAATATCAAGACTGTTAACGCGTAAACAGTAGATCTGATTCATGTTTCTTAAGTTGTTTATTTTCTGTTTTTGTTGTTGTTGTTGTTTTTGTCTTGTCTTTTCTTTTTCAAGATTGAAGTGGGTTTGTAATTTGATGCATGCTCATTCTGTGAAGTTTCTCAATTCATAATAAATATCTCAAGTGCAAAAGTTGGGGGAGGGCGAACTGGTGTCAACTGGTTTGATTGGAATCAAGATCCTATCATCTTGGGCCTTAAATTTAATAGTTTTAGACTTAAAAAATGGTGATTCAGATTGGAGATGCCATTTCTGCTAGTCTAGGCTGAACTTATCTCTCTTGAAAAGGGCTGGTCATTCTAGCACGAGTTATTCTCATTCCTTTCTCACTTTGTTTGTTTGTTGAAATCCACTTGGGTTTCGTTTGGAGGGATGACAATTGACACGTGTGAAGACCTAGAAAACACCCAGTCCTTCGTATTTCATGTTTGACTTTATTTTAGAAGTTCTTATATGGAGTTTTGATTGGTTATGTGTTTCTCATGTTGATAGGATGGGAAGACTAGCCTTGTTGACTGAACTGTAGGAGTCATGGACTCATGGTTCTAGAACAGGCCAAGGGTGTAGCTGAAGCCTTCAATAACTTCATCTTTTCCAGTCATTGTGGTCTTCTCTTCAGATGCAGCTTTTGAAAATTGAAAGCATTTTCTGTGCATATTATTTAGGATAGTTCCATAATTTTTAACTTAATGTATTTTCATCTTTAATCATGCAGATAGAGCAGTCCTTTCATTGTTTTTAAATGATAAGAACTTACCATTTTTCCCAAATTCACATGTGTCCAGCCCTACTCACTGAACTCAAGTCACGGGATGGATCCCACCAAACCATAGAACAACAAATAGAGCTACTGGATGGAACAACCAGAGGAGTTCCCAGCAAAATGCAAATTATGATATTCTCCTTGCTCAAGACACAAATCATCAAATAAAAATCACATCACCAAATTTTTTTCCCTGAAAATGTTTATTACCAGATAAAAATCAGATTACTAAGCATGATGCCCAAAATACATCCCTAGACAAATCATCAGCAAGCACAAAACATCCTCTTTTCTACCCTTAATGCATAAGGCCAATGGTCCGAGACCCTAATGATAAACAAATAAAAGAATGTGGGGGAAGAATGTTGGCAGAAGGAAAAAAGAGGATCTTGCATTGAAATTTATAAGCCTTTGTGGTCTTTGATACAATATCAATATATTCAAGCCACTTAGGAAACTCTAAACATTATAGTTGCAATAGGTGTAGCTTCCCAAAAGGAAATCAGCACATGTGGGCCTAGTACTGGGGCAATTTCTAATTATTCTTATATTAGGTTCTTCAAAAACTTTGGTTGTCTTTGTGCCTTTCTCAGTTCTAGAAGTTAAAGATGTTAGTTAAAGAATAAAATTAATGTGTGGAAAAGGAGGTCTTGAAGAGTAGAGAAGATGAGTCGATTAGGCTATTGCAAGATATTCAAAGGCTTGATATTTTAGATGAAAATGGTGAGTTATCAGAAGAAGATAAGGGTTGGAGAGAAATATATAGTGCCAAATATAATGCAAGGTTGAGGGAGGAGATAAAATGGAGATAGTGATCCTAGGCCCTTTGGTTGAAAGGAGATAAGAACACAATTTTTTCATGCGGGCTCGAGCAAGAGTGGACAAGATAAAATCAGTTGTGGTGGAGGGTAGAATGGAAGGCAAAGTCAAAGTTTGTGTGGCAATAGTTAATTTCTATGAGAAGCTATTGTCGAAGGAAAGCTGGCTTAGACTGAAGTTAGATAATTTTCCATCTGATATGATGTCAAATGAGGCGGCAAAATCTTTAGAACAAGCTTTTGAAGTTAAGAATACAATTGCCGATTTGGGTGGTGAATAGTGATAAAGCACCTGGTCTGGACGGATTTCCAATAGCATTTTGTCAAAAAATTTTGGAGATGGTAAAAAAGGATGTGATTGGCTATGTGAATGAATTTTATGAAAAAGGTTCTATTGCGTCGGAGTTTGGTGCTACTAGTACATGAATGTATTAATGAAAGCAACAAAAGAGGTTCAAAAGGAGTGGTATGGAAATTAGGTATAGAAAAAGCCTACGATCATGTGGATTGAGATTTTCTCGACTACATGTTAGGTTGCTTGGGGTGTGGTGTCAAATGGAAAGCCTGGATTCGAGTGTATGTTCGGTCAGCTAAATTCTCGATATTAGTAAACGGTTTCTCGAATGGATTCTTCTCTCATCTTTTAGAGGATTGAGACAAGGGGATCCGTTGTCACCATATTTATTCGTGATGGTTATGGAAGCATTGTGTAGAATGATTTGTAAAGCTTTAGAGGTGGTTCTTTTGAGAGGTTTTAGCATACACAACTTGGATTTCCAAATCTATCATATTCATTACGTGGATGAGACGCTTCTGTTGTGTGAGGCAGATGAAACAATGGTGGATAACCTTTGAATGATTATATTTTTTTTTGAAGTGGTCTCGGGTTAGAAAATATTTGCAAGAGTGAGTTATTGGGGTTTGGCATCTCAAGGGAAGAGGTAAGCTCTTTCACTAACATATTCAGGTGTTGGAAGGTTCATTTTCATCTCTGTCTTTGGGTAAGCCAGCAAAACATCTTTGGAATAAAGTGGTTGAGAGACTTTTTATTTATTTTTTATTTTATAATATTTAAAAACCCTCATTGGAGAAGTAGGCAGGCAGGTTGAATTTGATTAATTTGGTAATGTCTAATCTTCCGATTTACTTGTTCTCTTTTCAAATATCCGAAATCAGTGGTGGATAAATTGGAAAAAAAATTAGAAGGAAGTTTGTTTGGCAAGGAGTGGAGGAAATGAATTTAGCGTTGTTAGGGAAGTGGGTCTGGAGCTTTGGCGTGGAAGAGGGTAGTTTATGAGGGGGTGGTGTAGGTGGAAAAAGGGGGGGGGGGGGGGGGGGGGGTTGGGGGGGGGGGGGGGGGGGGGGGGTGGTGGAATGGTGGCCTAGGCTTCGTTGTTATATAGAGCCTCCTTTATTTGGAAGTTTGTGGCACCAATAAAAAGTAGGGTGTGGGAAGCGACAAGTCTCTTGTTACATAATGGTAAAAAAGGAGAAGGTTTTGGGAGGATGTTTGGGTAGGGGATCAAAAGTTGATTGAGGTCTTTCCTAGGTTAGCTAGGGTATCGGTTGAGTCAAATGTATGGGTGGCTAACTGTTTTAGCATGCAGGGTGAGGAAGTTATTTGGTCCCCGCCGTGTAGACATAATTTGGATGATGTTGAGTTTGAGGATTTCATAAATTTGCAAAAGCTACTCTTCAAGGTGCGACAGGTGTTAAGCGAACTGGATTCATTGATTTGGGATAAAGAAAAGTCCATAAAAATCTCGGTTAGCTTTTTTTTTAAAAATTTTTCAGGATGCTTAGCAGAGCTAGGAAATCAGTCAGTCAGCTTATGTTTTGCGGTATGGTGCTCCGCCAATGGTTGTTGCTTTGGCATGACTAGTCGGTCATAACAAAGTTCTAACAATGGACAATCTTCTTAAGTGAAAGATGATTCTCCTATATGCATGTCTGATGTGTATGCAAGATGAGGAATTGGTAGATCATTTATTTATTTATTGTGCTTTTGCAAGAGCTATTTGGGAAGGTTTCTTCTAACTATTCAGAATAGCTTTGGTTTTGCTGTGTTCTATTGGGCAGTTTTCTTTATGTGGCATGGAGGAGTTTTTGAAAAAAGGTCGATAAAATTGTAGTGGCTTTGCTTATTCGCGGGGATTTGGTTCTTATGGTTGGAGAGGAATAGTTGATGCTTTAGGAATCGGTCAGGGCAGGTCTCAAAGGTGTTTAACATGGCTAAATGTAATGTTATGGAATGGGCGTTTTCTTCAAAGGCAGTTTGATCATTTCTTGGAGAGTCGGCTAAGTTGTAATTTTTTGTTTTGGTGTATATTTGTAAATTTTGGCTTTGGCCGGTTTTGTTAATATATATCCAATGTTAAAAAAAAATCTGGTGAATCTGTGGATCATCATCATATGAGCCTTATTCCGACAATTGGGGTCAGTTACACAAATACTGTTCTGCCATTCCACTCTGTCACGGGCCATATCCTCAATTAAACCATGGGTCCTGAAGTCTTTCTTACTACCTCTGCCTACGTCCTCCTGAGCCTTCCCCTTTGTCCTTTAGAGCCTTCGACTTGATATGTTGACTCCCTGGATAAAGAGGTCAATCCTTAAGGGGAACCCAAGTTAAGCATACCAGCCTCATTCTTCAATCACATTGGAGATCTGTTGCATGGTCTACACTCTTAGTTGCATCAACCTTTTTCCCCCAGGTGTTGCTCCTGCATTGAATCATGCTTCAGGCTTTCACACTCGCTCCTGCTTCATTGTTGTCTACACTTGCTAACATTTTAATACAGATGCTCCCTGCTCCTGCTTCTGAATCTGTTGCAGCTTCGCTTAATGCATCATGCAATGAAGGTCTGCTCCAACCTTTTTTGCCCCTCTTGACTCTGCATTTCTTCTTCCATGTCGATTGTGTCCTTGCAACTTCAATAGCGACTCTAATAGGCTTTTGACCATTCTGTTTGTTGATGCTCCGAACCAAAGACACTGGCCCTAGCTGCTGTCTTAACGTTGAGCTAGCAGAAAGGAACGGCAACATGGATTTTTTTTTTTTTTTTTTTGGGTTGAAAGATACTGATTTTATTAAAGGCCTGGAGGCTAAAAAGAGAAAAACAAAGGAAGAAAAGAAAGACAACAGAAGCAAAACAGAAAATAAAATACAACAGCCCCACGGCAACCAAAGCTCAAACTGCCATAAAGGCAGCCAATCCCTCAAATACACATTCACCCTACTAATAACCCCGGGAGTCAAACTGCTTATATTTCTGAGGCAGAGGTTGTTTGTTTCACCCCAAATACCCTAAAGAACAGCCATCAGTGAGAGACCTCACTGGACGTAGTGAGCAAAGGAGCTGCCAGAGCTTTTGACAACTATTGCTACCGGGAAGATGGCAAAGAAGGAAGGAGATTAATGTTTATTATGATCTTGGTAATAATTAATAGACTCTTATGCCCAATACTTTGGGGATTTAGAAATGGCATTCTCCCAGCAGGTTCACTGCAACAAACAACTTCTCTTTCAGCCATTAAGTTGTCAATTTTTGGTTATCAGGCCCACCATAACAGAATTTTTGCTGATTTGAGTGACTTTTCTCTGAGAAATCATTGACCTGTCTGTTTTGCTTCCAATGTTTTCTGTAATAATGTCATTTTTATTGCTAAAGAAGAAATAGAGGATGGATAGTATGAGCCTATGAACAAAATTTATCATGGGCTCCATTTATCCAACGTATTGATATGGGAACACGTTGCGAAGAAAATCAGGACTCATTGACCCCAAGGCACACTCACCAGTCTGCATTTAGAGAATCACCATATAGACCTCAATACTTAACAAATCCGAAAGGATTCTTCAGACTCCCAGACTGTAATGACCTCTAGTAAATCACGAACCTCACAGCTTTTTCTTTGAAAGATAACCTAGTAGCATTATCGATGCCTTTTTATACCCTAATGAGCTTCTTTTGTCTTACTCTGCAATGTCCTTTGCTTGAATGTCTTATTCCTATCGAACTGTAATTGTTTTAGTGTTTCTCTGTGATGATTGCTTTTGTCATTTTCTGTTAATTAGGAACATCACTTCCAGGTTAAGCATTTCATTTACCAAACGTCCTTTGCAAACGATTTGACCAACTTTTGGGAGAAAAGTCTCTTTCTT
>JAJHSJ010000011.1:36942860-36945360 GCA_021015155.1 Magnolia officinalis
TTACAAGTATTTCATCAAACACTCGGTGGGTAGCATCAAATTCAAGATATGAGAGTAGTTTTATAATATAATTTTTTTTTTTGGTTTCGTATCCATTCCTTCCTTGCCACCAACCGATCCTACGATGAATGAATGCACCCAAAACAACACTTTGTTGAGTCATTTCATCAAACACTCGACGAGCAACGTCAATATCAAAATAACCGAGTCACTGAGCTGATTCGAGTTGAGGTTCGATCCGAGTTGAATCGAGCTCGGGCAAGCTTGAACTCAACTCGAAATATTTTCGAGCTTCAAAATCCAGCTCGACTTGGTCTGAATCCAATTTCAAGTCGAGGCGAGTCGAGCGAGTTGACTGAGCTAACTCAACTCATGTATAGCTCTAGTGCCAATATATCCCACATGTTCGATCCGATAAGCATTTTCAATTTCCGATCCCCTTTTTTTCCGTTGAAATCATGTTAAACTAGTATCAAATGGTTACAAATTCATTAGTTCTTCATATTTTTCATGAAAAATTATAGAGTTGTAGCTCTAATTTCGATATCCATTGGTTCTTCATGTTCTCCATGCTTTTTTCGAAATTTTCCTTCAACCAGCTATCAATTGAGACTAATTTCAAAGTATTTAGGAGTATCTGATGAAATGATCATCACATATATTCTAATTTCAAAATTTGAGTGTAGGTAGTCTGATTTGGGAAAAATTGGGAAAAATTCAAAATTTCCCCAATTTATCCCAAATTGCTTCCAATGTTGCACTCCAAACATGAAATCAAGCACGCATGAGGGCTGCTCTACTGATTCGTTGAGTCCTTATTAATTTTCGGACAATAAAAATCATTTTTTAATTTAAAATTAATAATTTTTTATTAAAAAATATATATTTTTTCAAAATTTCCCTTCAACCAACTGTCAATTGAGACTAATTTCAAAGTATTTAGGTGAGTTTGATGAAATGATCATCACACTATAAATATTATGCATTCAATTTGAATATAGTTGCATTCGTTCAGTTAGACAGCGCATTACTTAGGCCCTATACAAGAAACCTATTATGTGCACTTCTTTTTTTCAGATATTATTTAAAAGCGTATTAAGGTCTTTTTTTAATAATCCCTGAAGTTTCATTAAAAAATTCAACAATTTTCCCAATGTTTCTCAAAAGGTGTGATAAATTTCCTGATACAAACAATATATCCCATTCGATAACCGATATGTATTTGTATCTCAAGTATGTGATATGTAATGTGATACCGATATTTCGAACATTGGTTTCAACTATTTTTTTTTCAGAAATTGTTTTTTGTTCAAGAAATTCAGGCACTAGCCCCTAGGCTAAATATTTTGTTTACCCAAGTAGGTATAGAGGCAAACTCTTCTAGCAAAATTTACCCAAATAGGTATAGAGGCAAATTCTATTGCCAATGTTATAGCAAAAAAGGAATCTGCCACTCTTTGTAATGGAAATTCATTAGCGCTTTTATCTTTGTAATAAACCTTTTGTTCTCTCAAATCCAAAATAATTATCAATACCATGTGATATGGCATTCCTGCAGAACATAAAATGCTAGCGAGGAACAGCTGAGCATGCAAAAGGCGTGTCCCAGCTGAGAACGAGAGATTATTGTTCAGTATTTACATGGCCTCTTGCACGAGAGGAGTGCTTGGACAGCCAAGAGTTTGTACAGGACATGGCCCTTTAATTTGTGTACGTACGGCCATGGTGCATTAGTCCAAAAATTTGATATTATGGGGCTTGTGAACCCATCATATGAATGATGCACCATCAGCCCAAATGCCCCATATTTTCAATCTGAAGACCTGAGCATACTCTGCAAAATTTTTATCTGACCATTATATAATCTACATATAATAAGTGCAAAAAATAAAAAGAAAAAGTGTGCAATATCTGCTGCTTGCTCATATCAATTCATGGCAAGATGTGAATATCGGTTTTACTGTTGTACTCAAAGACCATGTCTATCGCTTCTCACTTGTTTTTTCAATCCCGATCTGTGATTCTCAGACATCCTCTTCAGCTTTTTTTTTTTTTTGGAGACTTGCTTCTTTTCCCTTTTGCTTTATTCATGTCCTCTGTTTACATATCGGTGACTGAATTTCTTCTCCATCTACGCAGCAATTTATACATACCCTACAAGCATCTTATCAAGAAGAAATGTCTCGACATGCTCCACTCTACGGAGTGGGCTTGGAAGCCTTGTCGATGAAAGAGCTGGAGACCTTGACTCACATTCATGAGGAAGGGCTCAGACAGATTCGCTCCCTTCAACAACGCAAAGGGACAGCCAATCCTCTTGTAAGCAGCCACGTTCTCCCCCATTCCCACAGCTTGTACCCGACGACTCCACAAGTGGCTGTTGGGCTGCCATCCGCTATAATCCCGAATGTCATTGGGGTCAACAGCAATGGGCATATGAGTGGTCCGGTGGGACCCTGGTTCAATCCCTCCTAAGTGGAAATAGGAGGCTTTTTAACTC